>VACF01000496.1:0-60912 GCA_006891605.1 Pleurozium schreberi | reverse complement strand
TTTAGAAGGCCACATTTGTATGAAAAAATGTCCAAAATGGTTGTAACTCTTTGGATATATTCTTCACGTCATGTTGGCAACACTCTTGAAATTTTTCAATTCATTTTGAATTGTACAACATGTAGGGAATAAATAGTAAGTAGAAAAACGTAGAGAATGATTCAAAATACAAAATTGTTAACAATTTATTTATGAAAATGAAAACTGCCAATCCCAATGGTTGCAATGTTGTAATAAAAAATCTACACCTAATGTTTTAATGTTTTCAATATTATTGAAAAATAAGTTAGCTAAAGGACTTCACAGTTTACTTTATCGTAGAGATTCCATGATTGCCCACAAACAAAAACTCTTCATAACTTTTGACTTGTTGATAAAAAAAAAGGAGTAACTCAAAACTTTCCATGTATATATGTATCTAGAAAACCAATTACAAATTTTAATTTCTTTAAAAAGTCATTTTTCATACTTACTTGGATTGCTCTCAAGATCAAAGAAAAGTACATATCTTGCAATAACTTTTTAAACATGTAGTCAAAAGTCATGAAAATTGTTGGGCCTTAAAGCTATTCCTTGGACACACTTTGTGTGAAAATTTCAAAGTAAAAAATTTCAAAGTGCATTTGTAGTGACCTACCTAAAATCGTCATGTTGCCAAAAAACGCAGTTTGGTCCTTAAGGAGTTGAGAAAATTGGGTAGATGATTGAAGTGAAACTGCTTAGAACAATCTCCATAAAGATTAAATCATTCTTCGAAAATTTGAGAGATGGTGTTAGTCTTAACCACCCATCCAAAAATCTTCATGATGAAAGTCCAAAAGTCTCAACAAATGTTGAAGGCGTTCTAAAGTGGCCATCCACCATGAGTCATGCAACCTTTAATAAATCTCTAATATTGTTTTTACATACAACACTTTTTTTTTATYACAAATGAAACTTCAAATGATTACATGCATTTCGCATCCAAACTTGGATTGTAATACTRAACAATTCTATCAAATTTTGTCTTTTCTATACATTCTAGTAATCTCTAATATTTTTGTTTAGATTTAGTTGAACGATTTCCTTATTTCAAGTCATAAACACAAACTAATAGAGATATAYGGATTGCCATCATCTTCCTAAATGMCAAATCTATCAGATGATCCTATGGAGCTTCTTTGCATATTTACTAAGTCAAAAATGTAAAACAATGCAATTTTATAAAACATACCATAGCTTCCTAGCAACTTGGTCAATGCCTAGATTTTTGAAAAATTATTGATTTCATCATCATCATACTACTAAAAATCATAACTCCCTCTGTAATATCACAAATGCTACCATTAATGCTTGGAGCTTGTGCTTGCTATGCGACTCATTCATTGTATCACATATTAGTCAAATTTTGATATATTTGAATAGAATGCATGATAATGATTTCAATAAGTCTTTAAAACAATTATTTAAATATTTTGTAAGAATATTTTTAATCATGCATATATAGAAATTGTATTTTCACACAATGTGATATTATAGAAATAGAGTAGCAGTTTGCAATCACTTTTGTAATATCATTATTTACAAAAGGTGATATTATAGAAATAAAATAGTTGTTGCAATTAAGGTGATATTAAAGAAGATCTCAAGATGATATTATAGAGGTAGCAAATCCATTGCTTCTCTTGACTTTACACTTCTTTGCATGTTTATGATTTTGTGCTTTTGTGAGCTATGAGCTTTCATGATTTTAATTTTCTATTGCTACTACCAAATGATTTTGAGAAATTTATTTACTAGTGAAGAGATAAAGCGGTTTATCCTAGAGTCAAGGATAATAATGAGACTGCTAAAAGTCTCAATATAACGAATATGGCCTTGACAAGTCTATGCTCTATGTAATCCATTGTGTCAATTTGTAGTTGCAAAAAATGACTAGGAAACTACTAGGATGCAACTACAACAATAAAATGACAAATGGTTGTGTTGTAGTTGCATTCTAATCGATTACTAGTTGCATCCTAGTTGTTTCCTAATTGCATCTTGGTTGTTTTSTAGTCGTTTCCAAAGTCATTTCTTGATCATCTTATATCAATTTTCCCACATCAATTGTCAAGAATACCATTAGGTTGGACATATAAGACTTGTAAGTTGTTTTATTCTTACATGATGAATTATCTTGATAGAATTCTAAGACTTCTACAAATTCTAGATTTCTCTAGTTTGTAGAATCTAAAAATATTAAAAATCTAAAGAAACAATAAATCTAAAATCATTGAAATTAGAATTTACAAATTTACAAATTTACAAGTTGCAAACGAGTTACAACGGATGAATCGCAAACAAGTCATACATTAGTCACAAACAAATTGCCAACAAGTTGCAAAAGTCACCAATTGAGTTGTGGTGGCAAATACCACATAAGTAACCACGTCTGAAAGGCTCGTCGATGAAGTTTCAACTAAGCTACTGGATGAGAAACTAAATCTCATTTTGTTGTGCAACTGAAATTTGACATGCAACTTGTGCAGTGCTATTGCAGGTCTCTAAATTATCACTAGTTGCAAATGTCCAATGCAACCCCAAAACTAGTTGTTCTTTGTAGTCACAAAATTCCTCATTTTCTTCTAGTGCTTTAGGATTAATGTTGATGGTTTGTGCATCAAAGTATTGTGTTCTGTGAAACATATCTGTAAGACATTGGATATTTTTCAAGCCTCAAGTCTTAAACAAAAGTGCAAGTTTCCAAACTTGGGAACTTTGCCACATCATTGTCACGTCAACAATTTGATGTAGTCAGAAGATGTCACGTTTAATTATATTAGCTTTTAATTTAATATTTTTGGTTATTTTATTATTTTTAATTATTTAATATTCTAACCAATCTTCTAACATTATTTAATATTGCTCTGGTTGACACCTTGATGAACAACTTTAAAACAGTCTTCTAATGCCCTCAAAAAATCTCTAATGCTATTGCTAGTTTTAGCTTACAAAGGAAAACAAATAGTGATTGGTTTGTAAGTACCGCCATTTGTAAAGTACTACAATATTTGCTTCATGCATTTTGAAATTTTGAAGCGACAACAATATCTCAACTTTGACTAAGATTTTGATAGTTTATTAGAGTGGAAGTTGATTACCTCAAAGTAGCCCTCTTATTGTAGTCCATAATTTGTGTTCAATTTTTGCATCAAAATATCCTTGCATACTGAATTTTTTGAGTTCTAATTGCCAAAACTTAGTTAGTCGGCTTTCCTGCACAAATTTGGAACAAGCATTGATTTGTTTCAAATTACTGCCATTTGATAGCGTAGATAAGAATTTACAATGATTGACAATTGGTAAATTCCTATAGTAGAGTTTGTTCTTGGGGAGATAGAAATGCACTAACATAACCGTAATAGATGTTTGACTAATTCCAAGGTTATGCACAAACATTAGAAGATATTTGAGGCCTAAAGAACCTCATGAGTTTTTTGAAGTTCCTAGATTGTGGAAACTTGCCAATTAGGTTGGTACACATATCAAATCCATTGGTGGTATCATTCTATAATCTTTAGCCTTGTCTTATTTTCACCCATCAACCACTCCAACTTCCCATTTGGTCTTAATTGCCTCACAAATTGGTCTTGTCTCTTTTTGATAGTACAACCAAATCCATATTCACCACTTTGATTTTCAAATCTTTTATTTCACAATTTGGTCTCATCAAGCTTCAGCATTTCCAAAATTTGCTCACCAATGTCAAATTACTTTTTTAAYCCCAACGCCATCCATTGCTTAATTATTACTCCTAATTGACAACTTTCTCACATCCRTTCACAATTACTCTCTAATTCAACTAACCAATTTGGTGTATATCCTTTATCACGCACACACTCCAATTAGCAATCTTACTTCTGCCATCATTCAAAAAGCTCACACCCTTAGGCAGCTTCACACACAACTTAACCCTTAAAGGACTAGGCGGACATTTTGCGTCCTTTGGATGACCAAAATCTCATATGATGAGTGAACACTCGCTAATTTTCATCCATTCTTTTTGTGAAAGTGACCACACATATGTCAATCATCATGGGAAGTCAAATTTAGTGTTTTTATTTGCTTCTATATTTTTAGGTAGCCCTAATTCTATGAAGATAGTAAAGATTTTCACATGAAAGTGTTTCGTGCCACACTCCCCTTCTAGCAATTTTTGAATGGGTAGCATGAGGTATTGGTTTGTACAATTTTCCCAAAGCTAAACATGTGCGTGAATAGTGTTTTTTTCCCGGTCAAGCACTACATTTTGCACCCGGACTTTCCCCGCGGTGATAGGTGTGTCCTGTAAGGGTTAATACACATTATTCCAATTTAGACTACAGCCAAAATCTCAATCCTACTTGTACTACACTCGTTCGTACACATCAACAATAATACCATTTTAATCACTCAGATTCAAAAGAAAGTGACTACATACAAGAATATTCTAATTGTTTTACAACCTGTTGGTTTGGTGAAAACATAGTCATAGAACTTTAGGAGTTAAGAAGGATTAATATTTAGGAATATTTAATCATTAAATGAAGAATTATAGATCTTTTATCAGGTAGCAATGTGGAAATTAGAACAATGATGTGAAATCTAAGAAATGCAATAATGCAAAAATAATAAAGAAAATTTAGGAAAAATCTAAAACATTTAAATTAAAAAGACAATAAGTGAAAAATAAAAGATTAACAAAATTAGAAAAATGCTTGAATGAAAAAAATAGAAAACAAAACTAGAATCACAACTAGAAATTAGTATTAAAAAGAATTGAGAATATAGAATCTAAGTATAAAAAAATTGAAGACTAGAAGAAAGGAGGATAAAAACATGAAGACAAGATGAATTGAAGACAAGAAGACTTCAAAACTAAAAGACTAAAAGATTTAAAGATTTGAAGATGGAGGCTTTTGGCAAATGGAAGAGAATAAGGTTTGTAAACTTTCTTTTTCTTTTTCTTCCTATCTCYCTTGTTTTGGAGGCTCTCTCTCCAACTTGTAGGTTTTGAAGTGCGTAAAAAAGGTTCTGGAGAATGAATTGTGAGAGATGCAAAGCATATTAGAATAATTTATCGAGTAGGTTCTCACTTTGCTTGAAGGGAAGTAGAAGAAATGAGAAAACTAGGTTTTTAAGTGAAAGGGTGGCGGCTGCCAATGGAGACTAGTACTGCCAACTTTGGGGCTCGATATTCATCGGAAAGTATCTTAGAAGAAGCTAAAAATTGGTGAAATTAAGCACCTTCAAGCTAGCTTTCCAAGGAGCCTACTTTCAATTCATTTAGAGCAATGATGAAGACTCGGCAACCGTTTYAGTCGAGAAGGTATGCGATCAACTTTAAAAGCAGTGTTCAACTTCAGTAGATGAGATCAAGAGGAAAGTAGCACCAATGAAGCTGAATTTGAGAGATTGTAAAAACAAATTATCTTTTCAAAAAGCCTACTTTTGATTCATTTGGAGCAACAATGAGACTCGACAGCCATTTTAGTGCAAGGAGGTGTGTTGTTCCTAGATTCAAGCTACAACTTTGAGCTTTTGTGATTTTTGGCATTTAATAAACATACATATTTAGAATTAGATGTGTGGCCTTATAATTTTGCATGGCTATTTAAACATGCATAAGTGAATTATTCACTAAGAAAATTTGAAGGTGAAAGATTATCCTTCACTTCTTAAGATATCAAGGTGTGAGAATTTGGTACAAGTGTGATGTTTTTTCATGTTTGCTTGGATGTCTTAGGGCAGGGTCTAAATATAATAATCTGTATGAATATGGAAAAACTCCATTGCTTGGAAGAYTAGGTAGTAGACACTTTCCTTCGGACTCTTCTAAGGGTGTTTCTTGCCGTCGCAGTAAAAAACACTCATAGGTATTCACATATGATACACCATAAGCCTTACATTTCTAGACAAAATATGAATTGTGAACCACAACAGCATCCATGTTTAATTTGTAAAAACAAAACTCTAAACATTCAATATTATCATTTAAACTAAACCTTTCCAAATACAGGACTCTTGAAGAAATAATCATTGAATATTTGRTCATATCTTCTGTYTGCAAACTTGCAGCTTGTTTTGGCTGYAAACCTCTAGGCTACTCCCTCTTAACATGACAAGTTGTATGCTGTTTYTGAGCTCAACAAGGTTATATGATATTGAAGCCACAAATTGAACCAATTGGAACAAGTAAATTGATGAACAATAGTGCATTCAAAATGAAGAATTTAAATTTTACAATAATAGAATAAYTTTTTATTTTATTTTTTTACGTATTTTTTGTAAAAAATTACTTATATTTTTATGTCTAAGTTCACTTATTTAAGACTCCCCTTTCTTTTGTAGTGATGGAATTACARTTATAGAAGTGCATTCATCCCTCAGCTGAAGTGTAAAGTGCATTAAAATACATGGTGAAAAAACTTGGCCTRTATCCATAATTAGGGTTTCAAAAGGACCCAATACAAACACAAATCCTAATATCTTAAAGAAAAAAACAYGTCGGAGTTTCCATCCGACAATTATGGGTGACTRCTATATCTATATAAACGGTTCAAAAGAATCCAGAATCCCGAGATGACGAAGGCCTTTACACTCTCAAACTCTTTTCTTGACATCCTCTTTATCAACTTCATGTCATTATCGCGCTACTAGAGTTGCTTAATCATTTCAAAATGAAATGATTCTACTCCATGAATTTGGGCCTCGTGAATCTAAAAGAATCCTGGCCCATGAAAGGCCATTTGACTTTTGGCCAGAATGCAAATATAGGGAAATTAAAAAATAAATAAAAGGTTCAAATTTATTTTTTGAATAAAAGTTTTAAATATATTATTTGAATACAAAATTTAAATTTGTTTATTGAATAAAAATTTTAAATTTATTTATTGAATAAAAAATAGAAAACAAAATAAATATGCTTGAAATTGACAAATTGACATTGCACATCTAAAGTAATAGAGCTCACTACGGTCAAATGACCCTTGTTAGTCACCTAGAAATTGACCCCATTGTGTGAGGGGGGGGGTCATATGTGAGATTTGGGCCACAATCAATGTTTTACATGACAATAGTGGAGTGAATAGTGACCTTAATGGGAACTTCCAACTTTTCAATGTGAAATTCATTGTAAAAATTGACTTTTTAGGCCTTCCGTGTTATAAAATAATGTAACTCCATCAGGTAATAAGATGAGAAGTATGGATTCAAATTTTGTTGGTTATAGGATAGTCTATAGACACTTTGGAGCCATGATGCACTAAACACTTCAAATTTTCTTAGCAAATTCATACTTTGTCAAAAAAATATAATTTCAATTGCACTTGCTATATCTCACACAAATGTCTCTAAGTGAAAAAAAGATTGAAAGATTTCAACACATTAGAAAAATTGTAGACTCTCCAGAAGGCCACCAAGGTTTGACAAGCCACCCTATGGAGCTATAGAAAGGACATCTCTGATAAAAAAAAAGATTCACCTTGTGTGAATATCTTGATTGTCACACATTAAATTTTAGTTTCCTACAACTTTCCTCCAATAGAATGCAACTGCTTGCTTACCAATGCTCTGACATTTGGTTGCTCTACTACAATGATGACACTTGGTGGCCACAGCAATAGGGAAAAAATTCTTATCCATGCAAAATAAAAAGTGTCCCTTTTGACACTTCTTAGAATATCAGCAAGAAAAGAAGTGGGTTGAAACTAATGCACACTAATGGAGGGCCATTAGTAATTTAGTTTGTTTTGCAAGTAGTTCTCTAGCACCAAAAAATAGTTGACAAATGACTCCATCAACATTTTCTAAAGCATGGTATGTGTTTAGTGGTGTCACGTTACCATGCATTCAAATTTGGCCCTCCAAACTTGGATGGATGATGATGAAGAAAAGAAAAGGCAGGTTGATTGAAGACTACATAATGTTATGACTAGTGCCAAGCCGGATTTCAAAAAAAAACAAAAAAATCCATAATAGTACCACCATTCTTTTGAACTTGCAGCCCTTTGGAGACCTCATATTCTCCCTAATGATTTATGTAGGTTTCCAAAAAAACTGGAAATTGAGTTATATGAAGGACTTCAAAGTTTTTTTTAGTATAGAGAATCCATAACTGCCCACAAACTAAAACCCCTCAAAACTTTCACGTCACTAATCAAAATGGTATGATTCAGAAYTTTCTACATATATTTAATTAAATTTTAAAAACCAACAAAAACTTTTGTTTTTCAAAAAACTGAATTTTCTGTCTRCCCAAAATTCGAGATTGCCCAACGAAGAAAAAAGTTGCATATCATGCAATAACTTTTTTACCATGCAGTCAAAAGTTATGAAAATTATTGTGCCTTAAAGATATTTTTTTTCCACATGTTGTGTGAAAATTTTAAAGAGAAAYATGAAAGCTCCAATTCACTACAAAAAATGTGCACAAACGTGACCGCAAAAGAATGACGTCTTGTCCGGAATGACTAAAGAATGATTTTCTCTCTCTAATTGCACCATTGTTGCTTTAAAATTGGCAATCGAGTCATTTCTAGTCGTTGCTGCAACTATACATAGAACAAGAATGTCACAAGGTTTGACTTTCATCCACAGTGTTTCGTTGACAAAGTTGATGGAGTGATGTGGCCACAATGGTTCAAAACGCAAGAGACCTAGACAATTAGAAAATGACTTCCTTTCATATATTTAAATTTCACTTTACTCCTGTGTTACTAAAGAATAACTACAAAGAGAATTCTTAAAAGATCTTTTAATAATGACAGTCTAGAAGACAATTGATGTGCCACTATGTTYTTTTTAATTTCTTACCTTGCATTGTTGTAATGTGGGCCGTCTAGTATTTGAAGTTGACATCTATGTTAGTTTCAAAAATACTATTAGAGTTGGGCATTGTTCATGTTAGTTGTTTGTATTGGGTGTTGGAAGTTGTTAGAGTAAGAAGCTTGTTGTTGTTGACCTTATAGTTGCCGTTATGGCAATTAYTGTCAATGTCATTGGACCACTTTTCATCAATCTAGACAATTCACATTTAAAGTACTTGGTGTTTTGTCTCTCACATTGTAAGGTATTCTATCTCAAGTCTATTCCAAGTCATTGACGTCCAACATAGGTGACTGTTGTTTCAATGACCCTTAACAACTTCACTGCAACTGCAAAATGTTGCGTTACAGTATTGCATTGAGATGATGACAAAAAAAAGACTGCTTCGCATCTTCTATGCTACTAGATTCAGAAAAGATGTTAGAAATGTCAAAGAAATATCCTACTCAACTCATTTTTGCAAGTTTGTCCACAACTTTTGATTTTTTGCCTCAAAATTTGAAACGGATTTTTTGGAGATAAAACTAAGATTGATTTTATACCTTTKATTAGTTTAGTTCTTTTAAAAAAAGTTATTCTACAATACCTAAATGAGGTTTGAAATAGTATTTGTAACACAGTTCCTGAATTTTACATTATCCCACATGGTTTGTCTTGCTTCTGACCACCCTACTAGTATGAAAGGCTTGTCATTTCACCTCTCTATACTCACATACCAAGTGGCTTTGGAAGCCATGCAATAAATTTGCTCAATATGGTGAATTGTATATGATATATTGTATATGGTGTATGGCGTATTATGTATGGTGTATAATGTATTGCTATAGAATTTCAAAAATATTCATATGCGGCTATAGAATGACTATTGCCCACAAACTTCTCATAATATTGTTTTTTCACACATCGTCATGGCTAAATAATGATAGGACATTTGACTTCTCACATCCTCCAAAAGTGATCAAAATCCTAAWTCCATGTCACTTCATGATGACCGCAGAATGACTTGTCACGTGTGATTCCGTCAAAACACAGTAAAACTCCATTGCAACTTCTAAACAATTACAAAATGACTTCTAATGTGGTTGTCCATGTCCAATGTTCAATGGGTCTATTGTTATTTCAACATGACTGACAAATGACTAGCCAAGTGGGTGTCCACGTCTTATTTTTGATGGGTGCATGCACTGTCCACGTGGCAGCTCCATGGCCATTTCTTCAAGCCAATTTTTCTTTATCACTTAGTTAACCATTGAATTTCTCATCCATTTCTACATCCAAGTCCTAAATGGATGGTGATAATACACCCGTAGTCATGTATAGTGCAACATGTCCACAATGACTCTAAAGGCCTCAAGTCATTTCTTAGTCATCTGTTTGGAATGATAGTTTTGCAATCATTCTTTGAGGTCATTTATCACTATAAGAAAACTGCTTTTTTTGCTATGGTTTTGCAAAAACACGTGACGTTCGAAAAAACATGTGCCCATTTTAAAAAACATTATGTGTTTTTCAAAAATGCGTGCCGGATTGAACGATCTCGGATGATGTTGACGAAGACGGGTCATGAAAAGCATGGAAACATGTCCTTGTCACCAGCAATGTTACATGACATCAATGATGTCAAACACAACATGACGCATGTTTATGGTCGATGTCGTAGAAAACACACTTTTGCCACGTCAGCCAGCTTGTTCACAACGACTCCGGGCAACGGCTGTGCGTTCAGGGAGGACGTTGCCTAAAAGGAAAAAAATGCAGAAAGAGGCAGCTGCCTACATAGGGGTCCAAAATACAAAGAGTGGAAGTGGAATGGGAGTTGGGGACAAAATTTTTGAATAGTCAATAGTATGTCTTTTAGAATATTGTAGTGAAGGACCTTTATTACCAAAAAAAATATGCATGAATTAATACATGACAACTTTGAAGGAAAAATAGCCCTTAAAATGGACATTACTTGACCGTTGGAAGGGTTCAAGCATTCTCAAAATCATAAAAACGGAGAAGGTGAGGGCAAAAAAAAAATTTTCACTAAGAACAAAATTAGGTGTTAGGAGGAAAAAAATGGGGGTCGGTGGAAAAAATGTAAGAGTGGAGGAATAAAAATTGGAGGGGGGAGGGCACAAATAAGGAGTGAGCAAAACAAAATGGAGAGTGCGGAGGAAAAATGGATGGGTTGGAGGAAGAAATTGGGGAATGGAGGACAAAACTTGGAGTGGAAACAAACTGGGAAGTGCAAAAAAGAAATGGGGAGTTGGAAATATAATGGGTAGCGGGGGAGAAAATGGGGATTTAGAGGCGGACAAATGGGGAGTAGAGAACGGATTCAGGAATGCCCATAAAAATCTAGGAAGTGCAAACATGTATTGGGGAATTGGGAAAACAAATTGGGGGTGAGGAAATGAAAATGGGGAGCCCAGAAGAAAAATGGGGAGTGGGGGGAAATGGGGAGTCGGGAAAAAAATCTGGGGAGTGCGGGAAAAATGGGAAGTTGGAGCAAGAAATTGCTCATGGGAAATATAAGGGGAATGAAAAAAGTGACTGCAAAGTGTCAACCCAAAACAGGGAAATTATAGAAAACATTTGAACAAGTACTCAAGGCTAAACAAATTGTTCATAAGTTGAATTGCAAATTAAAAGAAAATCTAAACAAAAGTCCATGTTTTTAAGAAGAATAAAGTAAAGAAAATCTAAAATGAAATGAAAATAGTGAAGTATAGAAAATATAAAACAATTGCAGTAAAAGTTGTCATTATATTTGTATAGAAGAAAACATGGGATTAAATAGGAACAAACATAAATGGAGACCCTTGTTTTGTATTAAAAAGCATCAACATCACAACCAAATTTTCTAAATCATCATAGATTCATTTGAATAATAAACCTGCATATTAAATGAAGTTCACAAAAATTCTAGCATGAGTGCATATTATATCTACCACATTTTTAGCTTTCTTCTTTTGTCTTCATCTTTCTTTTTCTGTTTCAATTGAAATTGATCTCGGATAAGGAAATTAGAATTTCCAAGGCAACTCTCGACTTGACAATAATTTTTCCATCGTATTGCAAATTTTTCCCAATCAACCGTTGTTTGATTGTTTGGTCTAATATGTCTYCTTTCATTTTGATGATGCAATAAGTATGAAAAAAATTGAGTCTCTTTTTCAAAGTACGGAGTGCCTTTTGCTGCATATGGTACAATCACCCAATCAATGTTTTTAAGACTTGGAAGCTGACTACAAAGTGGAGGCTCATATRTAGATTCTAATCTTGGTACTTGTAAAGAATCTGAATGAATGAAAGGCAATGATGTTGGTAAATCTAATCTTGGTACTTGTAAAGAATCTGAATGAATGAAAGACAATGATGTTGCTAATGCCCCTCAAACACCAAATCAGCACTTTTGCATGTTTGGTCCAGCACACATGAGGGTTTTCACCAAACTACTCAAACTCATACAACTTTTGTAGAAACTATTAGAATTACCTGGAATTTGTTTCTATGGAATTCTTATATCAAAGAGCTTCTTCTTAGACCCTTTTATCATCCTAGGAAGCTCTTTAACACCCTCCAACTCCACATCTGCACCTCCAACACTAAAGCTCCAAGATTTGATTTTATCAATGCTTCCGCACGTTTCCACCAATGCCACCAACTCCAATAAAACAAATCAAACCTCTCTATCAACTCCAGTACTCTAACATCATCACCTGCATCATTCTCTTCAAGTAACAAGCTTCCCAAACTCTCCAAGGTTGCTTCTACTTTGTCTCAATTGGATTAGTCTTGCAAAATCACATGAATCAAGGAATAACACTAGTAAAGATTGGTACAACAATCAATCATCCTTACATCCGTGCTTCAATTCTTATCAACTCATAAAACTACAACATATGCAAGACTTGAAGAGAATGAGGAGCCAAAGGAACGGCCTAGGATTACAACCACTTCAAAAGTGCCCCAAATAGTTCCGTTCACACATCCAACAGTCTCAAACACTAGTTTAGCCCCCCAATGGGCAATGGCCAACACATGGCCATTTTGGCTACCTTATGTCTACAATCAACCTCTACAGAGCCTTATAGAGTCAACTAGCTACCCGTTACTAATTAAAGTAACAACTCCTTTAAAGAAAGCAATAAAAAACAGTTGACAGTGCAAGCCTAGCTTATCAATACAAAATCACTTCTACTAATCAAACTTGCATAATGTCAGATACCCCCATTTGTACAAAAATCAAATATGTAGACATAAAAGCACCACAAATCCAATAGTTACTACCAACAAGCAAGTAAACCTACACACAATTGCGACTTTTACATCAAAACAATACCAAACACTCACAATCCAACACACCTTGAGAAGAAGAATACTCTTAACTCTAAAAATTATGCATCAATATAGCATTTTTATACTTTAAAACTTCAATGCACTTCTTGAATTCTAGCTCTAAGACTACACTAGTAGAAAATTCAATTTTTTTGTTGATTCGGTCGCGTTGTCCCGGTCACTTTTTGACAGAAATTTGTTGAAATCAACAAATTTCTGTCAAAAAGTGACCGGGACAACGCGACTGAATCAACAAAAAAATTGAATTTTCTACTAGTGCTAATAGATCGGTACCCACCTTCTTTGCACATTAGATGTAAGATTCTTCAAAGTTGCGAATACTATTGTCTGTCAGAGATACTTTCGAAACAACTCAACGCTTGAATTCCACCAAGTTCTTTACGGCAATTACAAAGTTGACACTTCCGATTCTTTTCCAAAGTCAATAAACTATCCAAAAGTAAGCATGAATGCATGAGTACTTACAAACTAGCATGGCAAAAATTAGAGAGGTGAGTAACAACAGGTAGAGGTGCAAAAAGCAAAAAGCGAAGGCGACAGCTAGTGTAAGAAGAGCCAATAAAAATTAGAATTTGACCTATTGAAATTTAAAATATTAGTCAGTGGATCTAGATGGAATAAAAACAAGCAAGAAATTCACTTGTTCCTCTGTTCTTTTTGTCGTTGTAGTGCTTGTTGTCTTTGACTTGCTTGTATGCACATTTTGTAGGTAGTTTCAATCTTACTGGATTCATGCTATTATTTTTCTTTTGTGATTTTGATACTAATGACGCTTTGATTTATTGTTGTTGGAGGTGCAACAACTAACATGCAATTGCTAGTAATTTCTAAACCTCATTTTATTTTGTTGCTTTTTAGCATTTAAGGTTTTTTGAAGTTTGTTCCTATTTCTTGATTAATTGTACTTTTCTTGATTTCTTTTGTTTATGTGATGCATGCCGCACAATGACTAGATTCAATAAAAAAAAAATAGAATGGTTTTAGTTACTAATCCGGATTTGACTCTAACCTTTGATGCATTGTTATAAAGGCTAATTGTTCTTTTAAGAGGCGTTGGGATTGTAGTCATGAGAATCAATGTGTTGATTAAACTTTGTTCTACCTAGCCAATTTGATTTGTGTCCATTATTGTAAGTTAGTATCCCTTACCAGGTGATGTCATCTTTCTAAAGTTAAATTGATCACTTTGCCATTGAGGAATTCATATGATTCTAAGGATACTATAGATTCTTGCATCAATGATGTTTCTTCTTTTGTTGCTAGCAATATCTTGCAAATTTCTTCTACTAATTTTGCATCCACAGATTTGCTTGATTCTATTGTTGAAACTAAGTCTACTCCGTTGTCGGGTAGAGAGGCCTCGCTTTGGAAAAATGTGGGGCTTCCAGTTGCAACTAGATGTGGCCTCCTCAAGCATAATCTTCATAAAAGTCTAAATTGAATGAGTGACAGGTTTTTAGAACCACAAAAATAAGATAAACAATCTCTCAAAATTTCATTGCAAAACTCTCCATGTATATATCTTATTTCCTTCCAAACACATGGCTTAAAACCTAACAAGGAAGAGGAAGAAGATGGATCTCATTATGAATATATTCATGAGTCTGTCCTTGAGTCTATCCATGAAGTCTATTTATGAGTTTATCCTTGAGCCTATCCATGAGTCTATCTATGAGTCTATGTGGACTTCTAATCTATTAAAAAAAATAAAAAAATAAGAAAAACAAGCTTTACCTTTCGTTTCTACAACTTCAAAGAGGCAAACTAAAATATTAAAATGTCTCCAAGTATAGAAATCAAATAACTAATTTAAATGTTTGTAAAATAGATGTAAAAAAAAGAGTTCAAGTGGAWTATGACTCCAATTGTTTCTTTGGAAAAAAAACCCTCCAATTTAACAAAAAAGTATGTATTTCTACCTAATGTCATAATGAATGCAYACACAATATGACACCATTACTTTYTGATTCAAAGGTTTCACGATCTAACGATGAGGTTTTACAATTTGACGTTGTCAATTTTGTAGCAAATYGTGATATTGGAGAACACAATAATGTGTCCAATAATAGATTTGATCACTATTGTTGTTAAAGTTGATTCTACTGATCGACTCCGTTACTTCTTCATTTTGAGAATTCATAATCTAACGTGCAGGTTTCATGTTCTAACGTGCAGGTTTCATGTTCTAACATGCAGGTTTCATGTCCTAACGTGCAGGTTTCATGTTCTAATGTGCAGGTTTCATGTTCTAACGTTGAGGTTTCATGATCTGATGCTATTAGACTTGTAGCCAATGATGATATTGGAGAGCGCAATGTTATACTCATCAATTTGGTCATGTTTTTAGTGTTTTTAATCTTTAAAGGACCAATTGCATTTTTCATATATATTTGTTTTTGGGTTTGAAATAAAAAAAGAGTTTTAAAAAAAAAAATTTGAATAACTTAGCAGACTCTCGGCCACGTTACAATGCTAAAGTGGCGTAGTTTTCTGCGTTCCCGCAGTCCGCTAGCAGTCTCTTGGAGGCCTCAAATCTCATGTAATGATTTTGCGCAGCTCACTGCAAACACTACAAAAAAATGAGTACATACACTATAAGAAAACTGCGTTTTTCATGATTGTTGAAAAAAACATCGACTGCGTTGTTTTCTATGGGTTGCATGTCATCGTTGATGTCGTCCAAAATACATTTTTTTTAACATGAAAAAACGTGCCCAAATTTCCTGAAACGTCACGTAAAACATGAAGATTTCTAGTGATGTCACTACAAATCATCGAACTCCAAACTCATGTAAGTGTGGCACGTGGAGGGGTCTAGAGTGCCACATCAACTTTTTGTGGGGCAGCTCCTGCCATGCGGACCTCTTCTTCCAAAAAATCGGGTTGCCCGGAGCAGTGACTTGGACCCGTGAAAGATGATGATATGGACCCCGAAAATTCTAACGTGGCGCTTCCACATCAGACGCCACGTGTGCAGTCTTATGAGGGTTCAGGCTCCGGAGGCTTRTCTTCCATGATGTCGTATACAACGTCACAGTGTTACTTGGGACATCAATACAAATGTCATCTTGCCATGYRAGATGTGGTGGTTCATTYGCAAAAAAATTGATTAGTTGTTTTCAACGACATTATTTATCATTCAAAATACATYRTACATTGTACACCATACATTATATACAATACACCATTCAAAATACATCATGCACTGTACACCATACATTATATACAACATACCATTCAAAATACATCATACACTGTACACCATACATTATATACAACATACCATTCAAATTACATCATACACTATATACCATACATTTTATACAATACACCATTCAAAATACACCATACATTGTACAGACGTCCGATTTTGGGACGCAATTTCCCCCGAGACGTTGGACGTGGACAACCCTGGTCTGTTGCCTTCCATATAGAAGAGCAGAGACTTCGAACAACCATAGAAGATGGACATAACTTTTGTTTACAATGAAAATTGARAAAAATGAAAGAGATTTTGTTAACTTTTCATGAAGCTATTATTCATTCTATTTGAAATCTGTATGAGTAAATTGTGAGTGTTAAAGCGAAGAAGGGTCTGTTACCCTCAATTTTAAAGGCCGAAATTTCGGGCGGCCATAAAAGTTGGAGAGAATGTTAGATTGATTTGAAATTTGGAAGAAGAGTGGAAAATTGTGTTGTCTTTTAAAAAACTACCAYTCATTTCATTTAAACTTATAGAAYGTTTGTCGCATCAAATCAAAGTTCAGCCAAGGAGTTGGAGTTTGGAGGAGATTTTGAAGGCTTGTGTGTTGTGGTTTGTGACTTTCAATTTTATTGTAAATTTTGTTGTTGCGGGTGGCATGGATCAAACCATCGCTTAACCTCGTTTTGTGTTGTAGTGACAAAGTGGGGTTGATGGCCCACATGATCGAAACTTGCTCTGTTCTCACGGTGACGCACGATTGCTGGTCATCGGGAGTTTGAAATTTGGGAGCCAATCTTTCGAATAGTTCAGCTTGTGGTCTGACCATCCTATTTTACCCGTCTAAGGCTTGTGGTTTGTTATCACCTATCTTGATCGTTACACCCATTTAGAGCCCGTTGCAAGATAAGCCAACGAGAAGCAGTTCCAAGATTTTATGGAAAATGTTTGCTTGTGTTTTTCAATCATTTCCGATTGCAGCCAAAATTACCGTTATTTCTTACGCAAACCTTTCTCTACACGATAGCGGGCAATTTTTTCAATTCATATGCACACAATCCAATGATGCAAAATTTTATTGGAAAACTCTAGTATTATTAATATGAAGTTGTTTATGGTAATCTCCACGGATTGGCAATCTCAACCACCCTTTTTTAAAGCAAAAACAGATGCAACAAACCATTTTTTTCATTGTTTCCACAATTGTGCTCTTTCCAATTTAACAACACTTATTTGCAGTAATGGCCACAATTCCATAAGCTAACGTGTGTGAGGCAACCATGATATTTTGAATGGTACTTTGAGCTATCGTCATGACTCACAATTTACAACTAATGCAATTATGATAAGTTAAGCGAAAGTAGAAGTGAAGAAGGATTAATAGGAATATTTAATCATTAAATCAAGAATTAAGGATCCTTTATTAGATAGCAATGTGGAAATTAGAACAATGATGTGAGGTTTAAGAAATGCAATAATGAAAAAATAATAAAGAAATTCTAGAGAAAAACTAAAATTTTAAAATTAAAAAGACGATAAGTTAAAAATGAAAAATAAACAAAATTAGGCAAATGCTTGAATGAAAAAAATAAAAATAAAAACTAGAATCACAACTAGAAATTAGTAATAGAAGGGAATTGAGAATGTAGAGTCTAAGTATAAAAAAATTAAAGACTAGAAGAAAAGAGGATAAAAACATGAAGATAAGATGAAATGAAGACAAGAAGACTAAAAGACTAAAAGACTAAAAGATTTGAAGATTTAACCCTTAAAGTTCCTTGACTATGTTCTCACCAAAAATGCTTCAAAACTACCATTTCTAGTACAAGTACCAAATTTTTGAAAAACATCRATTTTTGATATATGTAACCATATGATCTTATATAACTCTAGTTTGAGAATATGTGGAAAAAAATTCAAAAATTTACACCATGTAGATTGCAAGATATTAGCATTTGAAGTGGCAAAAATCCTTTTTTTGGCCCTGCTAAAAACCGGGCAGCTGCACTTCACAAGGTCAGATCATTATGAAAAAATGTTCAAAATGGTTGTGCTTATTTGAATTCATTCATCAGGGCAAGTTGGCTACATACATGAAAATTTTCAAATCATTTGGAGTTGTACAACATATAGGAAAAAAATAGTAAGTAGAAAGAAGTAGAGAATGATTCAAATACTAAATTGTTAATAAATTAGTTATAAAATTAAAAAAACTCCAATCCAAATCGCAGAATTGTTGTAATAAACAATCTACATTGAGTAGTATTATTTTTTTTCAAAAATATTGAAATTTCAGTAAAATAAAGGACTTCAAAGTTTTTTTTGGTGTAGGGATTCCATAACTGCCTGCAAACTAAAAAGCCTCATAACTTTCATCTCAACTATTGAATACAATGATTCAAAGCTTTTTGAGTACATATAAATCTGAAGAACAAATTTCAAATTTTTATTTTTTTTAAAAGTGATTTTTTCAGATCTGCCCGGATTGCCCAAGTTGAGAAACAAACAACATATCATGCAATAACTTTTGACTCATATTTCCGAATGTCATGAAATTTATGCATATGAAAGATATTCCTTGTCCCCACATTCTATTAAAATTTCAGCTTGAAATATGCAAATCTCCAATCACATGTACCTGCCTAAAATTTTTATGTTGCCAAAAAGCGCATGTTGGTCCTTCAAGGTTAAAGATTTAAAAATGTAGGCTTTTAAAAGATGAAGGCTTTTGGCATATGGAAGAGAATAGGGTTTGTTAACCTTTTTTTTTTTTTCCCCCCTATCTCTCTTGTTTTGGGYCTCTCTCTCCAACTTGTAGGTTTTGAGGTGTGYAAAAAAGGTTTTGGAGAATGAATTGTGAGAGATGTAGAGCATGTTAGGATAATTTATCAAGTAGGTCCTCACTTTTCTTGAAGGGAAGTAGAAGAAATGAGAAAACTAGGTTTTTAAGTGAAAGGGTGGCAACTGCCAATGGAGAGCAATAGTGCCAACTTTGGGGCTCAATATTCAACAGAAAGTATTTTAGAAGAAGTTGAAAACTTGTGAAATTAAGTGCCTTCAAGATGGCTTTCCAATGAGCCTACTTTTAAATGATTTAGAGCAATGATGAAGACTCGGAAACCATTTTAGTCGAGGAGGTCTGCGATCAACTTCAAATGCGATGTTCAACTTCAACAAACAAAATCAAGAGGACAATAGCACTGATGAAACTGAATTTTAGAGAGATGGTAGAAGAAGAGGTTATCTTTTCAACAAGCCTACGTTTGATTCATTTGGAGCAAAGATGAAGACTTGACAATTGTTTTTGTGCGAAGAGTTCTACTATCCCTAGATTCAAGCTACAACTTTGAGCTTTTGTGATTTTTGGCATTTAATGAATACACTTATTTAGAATTAGATGTGTGGCCTTATAATTTTGTATGGCTATATAAACATGCATAAGTGAATTAGTCACTAAGAGATTTTGAAGGTGAAAGATTATCCCAAAGATTATCCTTTACTTTTTAAGATTTCAAGGTGTGTGAATTTGATACAAGTGTGATGTTTTTTCATGTTTGCTTGGAAGTCTTAGGGCATCATCTAAATATAGTAATCTATAGGAATATGAAAAAATTTCATTGTTTGGAAGGTTAGGTAGTAGACACTTTTTTCGGACTTTTCTAAGGATGTTTCTTGCTGACGAGGTGAAAAACACTCATAGGTATTCACATATGGTACACCATGTSCCTCACATTTTTAGACAGAATATGAATTATGAACCACAAAAAAGATCCATGTTTAGTAAAAACAAAACTCTAAACATTCAATATTATCATTTTGACTAAACATTTTCAAATATAGGACTCTCAAAGAAATAATCATTGACTATTTGATCATGTTTTATGTCTACAAATTTGCAGCTTGTTTTGGATGCAAACCTCTAGGCTTCTCCATCTTCACATGACAACCTCTTCACATGAGAAGTTGTATATTGTTTCTGAGCCAACAAGATTATATGATATTAAAGCCACAAATTGAACCAATTGGAAGAAGTAAATTGATGAACAATAGTGCATTCAAAATGAAGAATTTAAATTTTACAATAATAGAATAATTTTTCATTTTATTTTTTTACGTATTTTTTGTAAAAAATTACTAAAAATATCCTAAAAGTTCATTACTTATATTCTTATGTCTAAGTTCACTTAAGACTCCTTTTTAGTCATTTCTAGTCATTGCTGCGACTGTAGAACGAGACTGTCATAAGGTCTGGCTTTCATCCACAGTGTTTCGTTGACAGAGTTGATGGAGTAATGTGGCCACGATGGTTCAAAACRCAGTAGACCTTGACAACTAGAAAATGACTTCTTTTGATATATTTCAATTTTATTTTGCTCATGTGTCACTAAAAAATGATTACAAAGAGCACTCTCAAGAAATCTTTTAATAATGATAGGCTAGAAGACAGTTGATGTGTCACTATGTTTTGTTTTAATTTCTTACCTTGCACTGTCGTAATGTAGGTCGTCTAGTATTTGAAGTTGACATCTATGTAGTTTCAAAAATATTATTAGTGTTGGGCATTGTTCATGTTGTTAGTTGTTTGTATTGGGTGTTGGAAGTTGTTAGAGTAAGAAGCTTGTTGTTGTTGACCTTATAGTTGCCGTTTAATAACTGGTTTGTTAGYAGTTGATACTATGGTAGTGGGGTTAGGATTAGGTTTAGCCAACRGCTAGCCACMGCKGGTTGTGSAGGCTACTTGAGGCTAGGGCKGGTCCCTTGCTCTCTCTCTCTCTCTCTCTAATTTCGTCCCATTAGGAATAAGTACGTATGGTTCTCTGTTAAAAGAAAGATAATTTTCAATATTGACAACATTTCTTTTATGGATATCGCCTCTTTCTGGGCACCAAATTCCACATATGGCTTGGAAGCCATAATGCATTCAGTTACTAGGATGTACTAGCTGCTACAAGATCTGGAGTTGTCATAACCARATACTCTTTGTTAATAATATTGAATAAGTATCTTGATGAGATCTTGGCTTAGGCCATTTAGCCATTAATGTGCCAATACCAATACAATAGCCTTCTTCCATGRAGCGCARTTGGGTACTTGGCAAGTTTAAATACCTGAACACTAATGGTTATGACAAGGGAGTTGGGGTACAGCTGGACTGTTACCTCAATTAGTAAAATGACGGCTYAGTACAAGCCAGCAAGAAATCCAATCGACCTAAGTCCCACCATACTCCAGCACTTCCAACTGCCGTAGTTTATCACCTTGGCGATTGCGAAGCTGCCTCTCTTGCATGGTTCAGCTGCTTCTCACGAGAGTCCTACGTACAGTACTCAATGCCATTGTCTGGAGCATACGGGTGTTGGGAACGAAGTAACTGCTACGGCGTGACCTGCACGTTTTGCAACACGCTTGATCGAGTGCTGTAATACGAGAACCTGCCAAAGCTCCAATGGCGAATAAGGTTTTAATTCTACTTCACCAGAGAATAATGATGAGAGTGGGTAGTGGTACTATGAGTTATGCGGAACTTTTCTGACCTTTCTTTAGCTTGTGTTGTGACATGGATGACAACTGGAGTGTTGCTGAAGACACCTCGCATACGACCGAAAACTGACTACTTGTTTGTTATTGGCCATGGGTGCAGGTGAGGCAGCTCCCTCAACACATGCTGTGGATTATGGAATGATCAGATGCGGAGATTCTTCTCGTTCTTCCTCCCTAAGCTTTTACGAACTTATGGAAGYGTTCTTCYTGTCTTTTCGTTCTTACGTAGTAGCACATTCTTAGGCTCTCTRTGCTAATGTTTACAAGTGTAATGGCTTAGTGGTAACAAGGAGTCAGAAGTTACCTGGATACTAAGTAGTTTGCATACTACGAGTGAATGACATATGGTTGGGCTGAAACTGAAATGAAGCACAATGTAGCTTGCTATCTATGAATTCACCGCTCCCATGAGTGTCGTCCGTTTGATAGCAGCGATCAAGCGTTACTAGTTGCTGCAAGGATGTGGTACTAAAATTAAAGTCCAAATTATTATACGAGAAAGTATGTAATGATCGTATGCTTCTCTAATAGGTTGTGCTCTGTTATCCACCAATTTTTCCAACGCGTTGGGTGTTACTGATATATGACAATCCTCAATCGATCAATAAGTCTGAATGTGTTACCTTTAGATTATGCACAGTTTGAAGATGCCCAGTCATGGGGTGTATAAAACTAGTCTGTCTCTCTCTCTTGTGTTTTTTTTCTTGTACGTTCTTGGTTGTGGGGTAGAAGGTTTGCACTTGAGGCAGGAGAGTTGCTTTCAAATTGTTGTAAAGATTTTATTTGGAGTAAAGCATTGGTTGAGGGTGTTTTGTCTCGCATTTTGCAAAAGTGTTGGTTGAATGTAAAATTTTAGGTCTGGGTTTTTGGGGAACTAATACTCAATGAGGCCAAGTTTCAAATCTAGATATCTAGTAGAAAATTTAGTTTTTTTGCATTATCTTCATAGATCACTTTTTTTTCCTCCTTTGCCATAATTGTGTAATAATTTTTTATATTTTTGAACTTGAAATAATGTTTTCATTTTCAATTTAGTCTATGCACCAAAAAAAGACAATTTTTGACAATTTCTAAAGAAAAAATTCTACAATCCTTTAGGAATTGATCTTCTTGTATTGAAACAAATTTTTTCAACTTAGAATTTTAATTGAAAGTTTGAAGTAATTATTTTATGAAATCACTCAATTTTTGGAACTAGCAKAATATACTTAAGAACACTTGGTTTATAGGATAGAAATATATGGAATCTAAGCACGTATTGTATATTGTATATTGATAATTACTATGAGAACTTTCAATAACATGTTTACARAAAAATATCAAAGTCTCTCATTCTAATAACCTACCCTCGTAATGCCCTTTCCAATTTTAGTGGTTAAAATTACACATTGAAAAATTATCTAAATTAACCAAGGAAATGATCCACAAGAAAGCCTATATGGGCACATGGCAACTCAATTAACMTTTKGGTTTTCTCATTGGTCATTTATTTGGTCTCTTACCATTAGGACTAGTGTGCCCTGTGCCGTTGCCACAGCCAAAACAAATTCCACAACCAATAATATTTTTTGAAACCCCCAAAACTCAAAAAGCAATAACTTTCTACTAAGTGTCAAAACACCACGGAACCAAGCCCATGCACCCCTCCTCGTTGAGGGCTTTCCGACAGTACCAAGCACGCAACTTGGGGATGCATGGTTTGGGAGATCTCAACGTAACAAACAAACAAGTTAAGGAAGAATATTCATGCTAATTTAATGTATAGATGTATAGATTTCACTAGTACTGTGCCTTGTGCTGTTGTCACAGGCAAAACAAAAGTAAAAGTAATTTTCTAATTTTTTCAAACCAAAAATAATTCAAAATTCAATAACTTTCACCCCGTAGGTCGGAACGCTACGAAACGAATTCCATGCACCCCTCCTTGCTGAAAGCTTTGTGACCGTACCAAGCACGCCACCGATGGACGCACGGTCCGAGAGATCTCAATGTAACAAACAAACAAACAAACAAACAGATTTAAAGGATAGATGTGATGGAATTAATCTATCCTTTAAATTTGTTTGTTTGTTTGTTTTGTTTGTTATGTTGAGATCTCCCGGACCGTGCATTCCCCGTTGGCATGCTTGGTACCGTTGGAAAGATCTCGGCGAGGAGGGGTGCAAGGGCTTGGTTTCGTGGCATTCTGACCTATGGGATGAAAGTTATTGAATTTTGAGTTATTTTTGGTTTTAAAAAATTAAAAAATTACTTTTACTTTGATTTTGGCTATGGCAACGACACAGGGCACACTAGTGAGATTTGAAGGCATTGAAAGACCACAAGTTATCTTGAGTTCTTGGGCTGTGGGAACTCGCCACATCCGCAGTCTGACATGGCCAAAAGACTACATGTCCGATAATATTATTTAGTTAATTAATTAATTAATTTTAAAATATTTTATTGAAAAAAAAATTGTGATCATTTTTTAGTTTTTTCAGTACTTTTAAAGATTTAAGAAAATTTTACTTTTACTTTTCTTTTAATTCAAAATCCTAGAAGCAGTGGCTGGTCTASAGGTTCTAGACAATAAGGTGAACAACCTTGAAAACGGACCCCTTTGCCTTCAAAACTCATGCAATGCTAAAAGATCAAAAAACATGTCAAAYGAAAATCGTCCAAAAAATGGTACCTTTTGAGGCACCAAGAAAAAAATTTAAAATTTTTATTTTAATAAAATTTATTCATACAAATTATTACTATACAAAGAAAGGGAATTTGTGGAAAAATTCGAGAAACTCTGACCACATAGATTGAAGCATTATAATGTTTGAAGTTAGATTCTTTTCTCTTGACCTTGAACTTTGCAGGCAGCTTGGGCAACTTTGGACCACATGTGCAGAACTCTTCCTATGATTCTGAAATTTGGCAGGTATGTATCTTATATGGTACAAGATGCAAATGTCAAAAATAAAAATTATGTTTAGTGTAAAATTCTCATTCAAGAAGGCGTTGGAGTTTGCAGGCCCTATTAGACAAGGTTGGAGAAAAACATTTTTACCTAACTTCAAACATTTTAATCCTTCAATCCACATGGTCAAAGTTTCTAAATTGTTTTCCACACATTCCCAAAGAAGTCTAGTATAAATTTGTATGGTTGAATTTTGAACAAAAAAAACTTTTTTTTTTCATTTGCTGCCTTAAAATGTGACAAATTTTGACAAATTTTGCCCAAAATGTACCACTTGGTCTTATAGAGATTAAATCAAGTTGTTTGTTTTGTTTTGTTTGTTATGGTGAGATCTTTAGAACCATGCATTCCCGGTCACATTTTTGGTATCGTGGGAAAGCCCTCAGCAAGTTGGCGGCATGGACTTTCTTTCATAACASATTGGAGCTTGGACCTAAAGTGGGAACTACTAATGATGGTATTTAGTGTTAGCAACACTAATTACAAAGCACAACACTAAATGTCAAGATAGACACTATTTGTCAACTATTGGATAAAATTATTTTACAAAATCACATTTAGTGTTACATATTATTTCATCAAATTGCAATGAAAAAAATAGAAACCTAAATATGTGAACTAAGGGGTGGTGATCATAACACTAAATGCAAGCAAATTGAAATTTTAGAGTGGTATGGTAAAAGTTCAAGTAACACTATTAGTAACATAACACTAAATACCACTATTAGTGTATTGTTATTCAATTACAAAGTTTTTTATGAATTAGAAAATTACATTTGGTTTTGAATATTTTGACTGTACACACTACACTGAATAGTGAAATTAGGTTGCCCCTCACTAATTTCTCGACATTCCACACTATATAAATATTTACTGTACATGTACAAAAATGCACTATTTTTGAATTAGTTATTGGTGTAGTTGAGACTCATGAACCTCCATGTGTAGAATTGGAGAAATATTTGTTGACTTTGAAGGCTTATAGAGTAACTTTCTTGGGGTAAGGCAACCTAATTGTAAAGGCAACCTAATTTCATTATTTAGTGTAGACTAGTTTGAAAGTGAAACTGCCGCTGATTCGCCCGGCACTATTTCGAGCCGTTTCTTGTCGACTCAATCGTCAAAGGAAGCTCCAACTTCTTCTTCTTCTTCCTCTTCTGAAGGTTGAATTCCAAAACGGTGGGTGGGGTATATGATACCATCTTGGCGGTTTCAATTGTTGGAACAATTGTCGTGTAGTTCCGCCACCCTTCTAGCTTGTTCTGATTTCGAGAATCCGCTCCTTCAAGCGGGTGTACGTACGTCCGCGCATTCGTACGTCGTCGTCGTCCTTGCAATTGATCGAATTGCACTTGGCCCGGCCGGGCCTCCAATGCAATTCAAGCTAGTCAAGTTGTCTTTGCGAGCAAGCAAAAGTACAGTCACTCAGATAATAATGATCGCTTGAGAAAAAGAATCCTTGGTGTGKTGCGGTGTGGTGTGGTGTGTCRTCTGACAGACTGCAGCATTATAAGGCACTCATTAACAAAACTCCACAACACATCGAGCTGTCACCGCTACGCCACGGATCGATTTGGCCGCGTTACAATTATCAGCTGGCTAGCAACTGTAGAAGAAGCTCATTGCATCATCATCTCTCCAAGCCAGTCCCCACAGGTCGACTGGATATATATTATCATTTGCGTGCGTGGTCACGCTTTCCCCCGGCCCATTGAAAAAACTCTCGGACCAATGCACGCAATTGACGGTTCCCTCGTCGGAAACGAGCTTTGGCCAATTGGGGTATYTTCTCTTTCTTCATTCACAAACAAATTGGTTGGAATTTGGTCACATGTGCTTGGCAAGTGGGCTTCGGAAACTAACGTGCCTGGCAAGTGAAATTTTTTACTTGTGGGTTTCTCAGAGCTCGCATTCAATTGAGTTAAACTTCGAAGGCATCTATGACATTGGAATTTGGAGTGTTATGGTAATGTAAGAAATGTAGGCTAAGGGTGTGCCATTCTCGTAGTATCTGAGTATGACTAAAAACATCTGACCGGCAGCTGATTCCGGACGGCGCCTACACTGCCTTTGTTACCAACAGAAGTCGACGCAAGGATTCATACATTTGATTGGGTTTTTTATCAACCGAAGTCGTGCAAGCACGCAAACCTTGGCTAGCTCAATGTCGATTCATAAGTAACTACTAATCTTCGAAAGGAAATGGTTGATCTGTTGTCGATTATATTAGTTTACAGACTCCCAGTTTGAAAATTGCATATGAAATTCATACGTAATGACAAGAATTTGATCTCATTGTACTTGATTCTATCTACTGTATCCATCTATCCCTCCACAGCTCTATGTTGATCTCCTTAAGTCACAGTGCTAGCTACAGGTTGGTTAAATTTCTGAAAGCGATGCAAGT
The DNA here is from genome assembly GCA_006891605.1 of Pleurozium schreberi. Classification (NCBI taxonomy): domain Eukaryota; kingdom Viridiplantae; phylum Streptophyta; class Bryopsida; order Hypnales; family Hylocomiaceae; genus Pleurozium; species Pleurozium schreberi. The sequence goes on along the minus strand of VACF01000496.1, from coordinate 33,639 downwards.
TACAGTATCGTTTTTAACGTACTTAGGTCAGTGTGCCTCGGAATGATAGGAAAAATGTGAAGCTCGATTTGAAGAAATTAATTCCACGACTTTCTTTTGGAAACTTMCTAATTATTGCTAGCTGCAAAGCAGACAGTGGTGTTCTGACATTTTCGACCTGACCTCACTGCTGGAAAGACCCCACAAAAACAAACTAAGGAGACTGCGTTGCGTATGAGAAAAATGGACTGCCAAACTACTGTAGTGATGATCAGACTCGTTGAACTGGCAGCTAGTACAGTAGTATGTCAACTCCTTCAGAACCTGGTGCAGGTCTGACATGAAATTGCTGCAGGCAGGAGCTTCGGAACACTTCTTATTCTTCAAATGGTTTCATATCAATGAAAGAGTACCTTACTTGTCATTGCCGTGCCAAGTATCATAGCCAGGACCCTCATCACCCAGGAGAAAACAGAGAGGCCAGCGAATTTCAAAACACAGAGAGGACGAACGAACAGAAGTGAGAGGAAATAGAACGCCGACCTCTATTGGGGTCGGTGTACTGTACAGTACTGGACATGGATTAGGTGACAAAACCTAAAATTATCAACATTTATAATAAGCAATTGAGTATGGTTCCTAAGAGCATCCCCACCAGGGACTTCCCCATCCCTATCCCTATCCCAGTTCTTCATCAAAAAATATAGGGATGGGGAAGCCACTTCCCACCCATTCTTCCCCAAATCAATACTTTATACTAAATCTAGGCAAGTGAAGTCAACATGCACTTGTAAATATAGTAACAAGGGAAAAGTAATAGTCCAACGCCAAGTCATGGGAGCACACATCAACCAACAACGGTAAATTCAAGAATAGGGTTTACCATTTCTCAATTCCCTATCCCCCATCCAATTTAGATCCCAATTCCCCAAAATTTGAAGATAGAGGATGCTGGTGGGGAGGGGTTCTTCCCTATCCAGATGAAAATCATCCGGTTTGGGGATAGGGAAGTCCCTCGTGGGGATGCTCTAAGGAAGTCGTGGTTAGGAGCCACCTTTCCTTCAATTGGTAAAGAAATGCACATTGAACTAGTTTTAGAAATAGGTCACAAATCAATTGATAGATATCTTACAAAGAGACATGCAAGTCACTTTGTTGATAGTCAAGACTCTCGCATTTAGCCAATAAGAGTTATGTAGAATAGAGTTATGTAGAGGAAAATACCAAAGATCATTTTAAAAGTAACATTCATAAAAAAAATATATATCTTGATGAACTTTGCGTTGATACGCTTACAATTAGTTGTTTTTTTCATATTCATGCCATGAAATATAGACTAAACCCATTAGAAGTGGAGTGATGCTAAGTGCGTTTGTAGTTTTCAATGTTGTTTATCTAATGTAGAATGCTCTAAGATGTGGAAGTCCTGACAATTTGCCAATGTATGAAAATAACTACAATAAATGATGCTTCTGTATAATGTAATGGGGGTGGTACAAAGTGTTCATCGTTGCAATATTAGAGAAGCTCAAAAAAATTTAAAAGAAGAAAATCGAAGAAGAAAATCTAACCAATGAAATATCAATTTTTAGAAGGTGTAACTATTTGTAACAATGTTGGAATGCAAATTATCTTATAAGCTTTGTTAAAACTTAAGTAGAAATGGACTCACAATAACATAAATCTTGTCTCTATGGAAACATGAACTTGACATTCTTCTTTCAAAGCTTGTAAAGAATCTTATGCTAATCTACCTTTGTAAATAAAGCTACATACACAAATTATTGGCTGCCTGAACAAACTCAAGAATATGCAAAGATATTAGAGAATTATCAAGTAAGAAGAAGAAAAGAGTTGAAAGAAACTAAATTTGAGGACTCATATATTCACCCTTGTGACTACTTTGTAGCATTTAATTTGTTTTGTCCACTAGGAAACAAAGAATCTTTTGACAACTATTCTTTTAGAAGAATGTTTGTCCTTTTTGTGCAAACATTTTAGTAGTACAAAAACCAACCGAATTCACCTTCAATTCATCATTGTCTATTTATATGTTGTATACCTAATACTTCTAACACGATTTTTCTTGAAGTTTCTTCAATGATTATAAAGTGCATTACTTGGATAAAGTGCATCCAAAATCACACCCTCTTTGAAAGCACCATCATCATCATTTTGTTTACATATCGTAAACCAATATGTATGTTGTTGAAGAAATTATTTAAAAACACCAATAAGAACACCAATTTACCAAAAAACACTTTGCCCCTTCATAACTTTTGCATACAATATCCTAAAGTTTTTTACTATGTTTTCACCAAAAATGCTCCAAAACTGCCATTTATTGTACAAGTACCAAATTTTAGGGGAAGAAATATTTTTGGTTGCATGTGCAAATAGGATCTTGTAGTACTCTAGTTTGAAAAGATGTAAATGAAATTTCAAAAGTATCCATTGTGCACATTGCAAGATATTAGCGTTTGAATTGACAAGAATCATTTTCTTCACCTTGCAAAGAATTAGGTAGTTGTACTTGACTAGGTCAAATTTGTATGAAAGAATGTCCAAACTAGTAGTTCTTCTTTGAATTCATTCTTCAAGGGAAGATGAAAACATGCTTGAAATTTTTTAAATCATTTGGAATTGTATAACACTATAACATATAGAAAAAAATAGTAAGTAGAAAGAAGTATTGAATGATTTAAAATAAAAAATTGTTAGGATTTTAGTTATGGAATTGAAAAATACCAATTCCAATGGTTGCAATGTTGTACTATGTGATAAACAATCTCTATTCTATGATTTGTTTTTAAAAGACAATGAAAATTGAGTTAATCCCCAAAGGTTTTCGACTATGTTTTCACCAAATCGCTTCAAAACTGCCATTTCTAGGACAAGTACCAAATTATTATTTTTTAAACTATTTTGAACACATGGGTCCTTAGGATCTTGTAGTACACTAGTTTGTGAACATGTGGAAAAAATTTCAGGAATTTTCACTATGTAGATTGCAAGATATTAGCATTTGAATTGGAAAAAAAAACTTTTTTTGGCCCTGCGAAAACCGAGCAGCTGCACTTCAGATGGTCACATGTGTATGAAAAAATTYCTGAAATGGTGGTTTCTCTTTGGATTCATTTTTCAAGTCAAGTTGGACACATGCTTGAAAATTTTCAAATCATTTGGAATTGTACAACATATAGGAAAAAAATAGTAAGTAAYAAGAAGTAGAAAATGGTTCAAAACACTAAATTGTTAACAATTTCGTCATGGAATTGAAAAATGCCAATCCCAATGGTTGTAATGTTGTAGTACACAATTTAGATTTAATTGTTCTTTTCTTCCAAAAGTATTTAAAATTGAATTTGATAAAGGGCTTCAAAGTTTATTTTAGAGTAGAAATTCCATAGCTACCCGCAAACTATCCGCAAAAAAAAAACTCCCATAACTTTCATCTCCTAAATCCAAATGGAATGATTCAAAGCTTTCCATGTATATATAGATCTCCAAAACCAATTTCAAATCTTAATTTGTTTTTAAAGTGATTTTTCAAGAATTGTTTTTTGCTGCCTGGGCTATCCGCCAAGCAATGAAAACAACATATCATACCATAACTTTTTAACCATGTAGTCAAAAGTTATGAAAATTGTTGGGCCTAAAAGCTACTCCTCGGGCACATCTTATGTGAAAATTTCAAAGAAAAAAATCAAAAACTCCACTCGTAGTGAGCTGCCCAAAATTGCTATGTTGCCAAAAAACGCAGTTTTAATTAGTGCTTTAGGGGTTAAATAAATGACTTCAAAGCTTATTTCAGAATAGAGAATTTGTAATTGCTTGCAAAACAAATCTTCTTGTAACTTTCATCTCATTAATCAAAATAAAATGATTCAAAGCTTTCCGCACATAAGTCTAAAAAATCAATTTCAAACTTTCATTTTTAAAATTAAAAGTGATTTTTAAAGAAGTTGTTGGGCTGCCCAAAGATCAATGATAATTACATATCAAGCAATAACTTTTTAATCATGCTGTCAAAAGTTATGAAAATTTTTGTGCCTCCTTAGGCACATGTTGTGTGAAAATTTCAAAGAACAAGAAGAAACTTAAGTTTGTAGTTAATTTCCCCAAATCACTATGTTACCAAAAAAAAAAAAAAAACATTTGGTCGTTTAGAGGTTCATCTTAGGCAAGCATCCACTCCTCTTGGGATAATGTTATGTTCTCAATTGTTGGATCATGGAAGACCTTGGATGCCGTTCCAAATTTGTCACTGACTGACAGAAATGAAACAATCATTTTGAACTTCAAAATTTTACAATTTGACTTCTTGCAACAGCCAGGCACCATTATTTTGCAGTTGCAATTGGGGGGTTCAAAAGTGAGAGGGAGATCCTAGGCCCACAAAAACCTTTTCCATTTGATTGTTTGGGCTGGTCTAGGGTCCACAAGAGAGGACAGGGCCTACTCATCGTGTAATAATGCATTATCCAAATAATGTCAGGGGTGTCAGTCAGAGTGATTAAAAGGTGTGTGTAAGTTAATCTGCAAATGGAGTCTCAAACTCTCAATTTTAACGTTCCGTGATACCACCAAGTTCACATGTACTTTTCGATGATTGGAGGAAACATTCGTAAAACCATCAAAATCAAATATTATAGGACAATTAGCAATTCAAAATCGAGTGTTTTCATTAAAAAAAAAATTAGAGTTTTTGGATAGTGTATGTAATTTCTATAAATTTTTCAAGTGCCACTTCCTAGGTCAATGAAACCGTCATGTAGTTGTTCAAAAAAGAAAAAAAAAAAGCAGTCACTTAGCTTGGTCCTAAAATAGAGTCTAGAGAAATCAAAGTCAACTCCAATTGCAGTTAAGTATGGGAATGGTTTAATGACTTTTTKGGGRACATGATTTAATGGAAGGCTATTTGTGCGAAGGTGAAGTCTATTTGTGTGGAGGCAAGTATACTTTGAATCCTACCCAACTGCATCATAAAGTATGCTTTATAGTCATTTCAAAACGTAAATCTTTGGTTGTCATTTTTATATTCTTCAAGTGAGACAAACCTTGGCAAAACAAATTATGACTATTTAGAATTTAGGTTCTCAAATAAAGAGGAGGTATACATTGTGACAAAAATAGGTGGGGATCCCAATGAAGTAGTCCCTATCATAGGCTAAAGGTTTCTAGAAAATTTTGAATGAATGCTAGCTACTTCATTGCGGTGGAAACACCCAAACCGTCARTATAAGCAATTCAACAGAGTTGACGGCATTTTTCCTGAAAATAATATTTTTTTAGTATTAGCAAGTGAAAATCATGAATACTAAAAAAATTCAAAAAATTCGTATGTGTTATGTAATTTCTATGATTTTTCAAAGTGCCAGCACCTTGAACCACTAAAATTGTCATATAGGTGGATCCTAAATTAAAATTAGCAAAACTCAACAATCAACAAATTAGAGTTCAATATGTGTCCTTTAAATGCGTCAACAAATTAGAGTTAAACATTGAAGGACACATCAACAAAAGCCTAAGGACAATAGTCTAAGGCACAAGAATGGGAATTTGCAAATATGAATTCAGAATTTGCAAATTCTATCATGGGTGGAAAATAAAAAATTCAGGGTTTTTCCTAGTGGCTGAGACAGGGGGACAGTTCACCCCCGCCTTTAGTGGACCATACCCGGGCAAAGGAGATCTAGAAGGACGCACAGGAACAGATGAAGGATCATAAAAGTCCAACTCCATCAGGAAAGTACCTCCCCATTGAAACAATATTGTTTTAATGGGTTCACAGTCCAACTTTGAAAATATATTGTTGTAGTACAGCATCAGTACTGCAACAATATTATTTCATTGGGAGGCATTGTATTAGTATTGATGCTRTACTACAACAGTAAACTTTCAAAGTTGGACTGTGAGCCCATTGAAACAGTACAACATCARTACTATATTATTACAATGGKGGTGTTATTACAATGGGGGTGTTAGTTCCCAATGGTGAACCTATGTGTGGATGTTCATTGACAATCATCTTCATTGTGGGGGCTCCATGTTGGTAGCTATTCTCTTTGAATTGTTGTTGACTCATCATCATCAATTTTTCAATCTGCTCCAACAGTTGCCTACAACACAAAAACAGAAACACAGTGAAACACACAAAAAACAAAACAAACAAAAACAAAGAGTATGCGCAATGTAACCACGTACACCATCCATATCCTTGCTTTGGRATTTTTTTTCTTTTTCTTGACCATATCCTTTCCCTCCAACTTTCCTCCCAGAATAATTCCTCAGTTACCACAGACTTCAAAAAAAAAAGCTTCTCTTTGTCTGGGTACTAGAATACAGCTCTTTTTATCTCCACTAGCGAACAAAGATTTTGGCTACAAAACTACCCCACAGCGATCTTTTTCCCCCTTTTGTTGTAACCATTTATGGATGTTTGTTTTGAGACCGTTACCCGTATTGGGCATCAAATGTACATGAGGAGGAACAAAATCATGCTTTTGGAAAAAAAGAGTTCCAGAAAGTGAACAAAAATCTCAGCATTAAGTAGATAGAAAGTCTCAAGAGTTTGTTACTGAAAGCATATATATCAGCATGTTGTGCGCTGCCTTTTCTAGTACTAAGAGAGATTCCTACTAAAAGCATGTGTTAACACTTTTTGGGGGGGCTTTCAAAATTGAGAGTAAAAATGCAGTTTGTCTTACATTACCTCCATGTAAGCCTACTCCTGCTGCTTCAGCAGTTTAGTACATGATTAACCAAAAATGGGCATTCTTCAATACTTAAGGTGGGTACCTCYTCAACTGCCACTTTTCGCTTCTGTGCCTATTTACTATTATTAGATGGGTCAAATTTTCATTGATCTTCTTGTTGGCACTCGAGAGGAGGTTCCAATGCACCAAAGAACATGACATTTGGATATTGTATGCAAAAGTTACAAAGAGRACAAAGTTTAGTTCTAAAATAGTTTCTTCCACATAGGTACATAGTTGATTTGGGAGATTTACACGTGGAGAAGATGACAATTTTAGGGTTAGTGGCCACCTTATTAGTTTAGAAGTCAAGGACTCTCAATTTCTTTGTTTATATAAATATTTATGCAAGCAACACAAAAAMCGCAAACTCAGCCCTTTATTTTTATTTTATTTATTTTATTTTATTATCCAATCTCCAATGAGGTTTCGAAGAGACAACAATACCAAAGTATGGTACTCTGTATAACTTATAACAATCTTGAGTGTTCCCTCTGAATCCACTTCTTAGACTCCTGGAATTTTGGTGTTAACAATAATAAAGCTTTTTTTATTTTATTTTGTTTTGTTTTGTTTTATTTATAACATACGACCTTTACAATAATAAAGTTTGGAAGAAGAAATAGAATAATAATTGAACTGCTTTTTTCAAATGCTCCCATGGCCACATCAATCACCAATGGTCTACCAAATTTGGAAAGTCAATTATGGAATAATGCGGAACCTTTTCCCTAGAGAATTCACCTTCAAGTAACTTATGTGATGCAACCTTTCTTTTTTTACTGCTTTATGCCAGACAAAGATATGTACATGAGCCCACAACTGAAGGCGGGGCATCTCTGCAACAACATCACTGAATAATTCTAGAATAATATATCCCTGCCCGGATGCGCATCACGTCATCRGTAGGAAAGTAAAACTCATTGCCCACCAATGTATGTCAATTCCGTCCACTCCAATAGAAAGTTGATCCGAGATGAGCTTGCACGAATTTTGTTGGTGAGAGAACAAAATCACGCATGRATTGGTACGGASCATGAGTGAAATCTTCCTCCTATTGATGGTCCTTCCATTTGTTCCAAAAAGTWAAAAAAGTWAAAAAATCTTCMKCCTATTGAATGTAAATATTCAATGCTCTTATGACYGCCCTGCTGTCATTYGATATTGATTTTYTACAGGACAGARWGTGGTARAGTTCCTTCCSGGACCTGTATTTTTRTGATATTTGGCAGTGTTTTGGGCATGCCATGTGTAGGGTGAAGTTTCTTTGCTACACAAAATGGTGGAATTATGGTAGAGGGACCATAATTGACCAAAGTAACTTGGGGTGTGAGTAAGGTAGGAGGTCCATAAAGTGCCCATTTAAGAGCTAGAATTGAATTTGAGGGAGGTTAAGCTTCTTGAAATTGATCTTTTGGTACATCTTCCTTAAAAGACAAATGGAATTGGCATTTAATCCAAGTTGTTTCATATTTTTTGGAGCTTTGTAAAATTAGCTTTGATTTTTTTCATTGTGCAAGACCTCTCCTTTTGACGTCCAATTCCAAAGATGAGCATCTGCACTTTTGTCTTGTATAGAAAGAATCTTTTTCATCCATTAGCCGTTTTTAGGCTACTATTGCATCACAAGGTTAACCCAAAATGTTTAATCATTTATTGGTGGATGGCAATGTTTCAAAAAATGTGCCCGTCATCCAATCAATACTCATCAAAGAAACTTTAAGAATAACTAATTGATTTCAAATACTCTTATCATAATTTTATTTGACAACTTTTGAATACATGGTGATTTTCATAGTACTTGCCCTATATGAATAGACAATGATGAATTGAAGGTGAATGTTGGAGTTTTGGAAACATTATAATGGTGATCCATGAAGAGTTGCACAATGACAATGACAAAATAAGATAAATACAAAACAAAATTGATCCTATAAACATTTGTGCATGTCTTCTATTATCAATTTGACTTAAATTTTTATTCAATGACATGGAGAGGTTCATAGAAAAAAATCATTAAGTTGAATTATTCTACTAGAGAGGGTATAAAATTAGTGGCATTGAAAAATTGCTATCACAAGAAAAGAATCATATATTTTCTCAATTTTTTTAGAAACTAAATATTAGAATTCTATTTTAATCTATATTGATATTAATAAAAAGACAAATAGGTTGATTTTAGTTAATAAGTGTTACAACTCAATTAAGATAAATTAAAGTATGAGTTGATGACTTTAGATCACTACAAGAGATACGGATGTTTTAAGTTAGTCCTAGTAGCTGCAAGTTCTTGTGGTCCCAATGTCTTTTATCTCTTTAGATATGGCAAATCGTCAAAGGAAAGCAAGGTTTCAGGCAAGAATATTCAAGAAAGTTCCATGGTGGGCTCACATTGGCGTTGATGAAGGAGTAGAATTCGTAGGGTATACCCTTGGAGGCGCTGCACTCAAAGAAGTTAGCGCTGCGCTCAAAGAATTGTTCAAAATACATGTAGGTAAAGAATTACCCACACKTGCCCCAATACTCAGTCCCCTTATTGTCTTTTAGATAATGACCTATAAGGAGTCTTTCAAGTAAAATTTTACTGAAAATACATGTATTTTTAACAGAATTTTACTTAAAAGACTCCTTATAGGTCATTATTTAAAGGATGATATTACTAGGACTATACTTAAAATACACTTTCTCTTGTAGTATATGCACTAGACTCAATCTTCTACATGAGAGACTATCATATCTTATGTGTATTATATTGAAATTTCCTAGGAGTGAATTTTTTGCTCAAAAGCGATACAAATTGTTTTAAAAGAATATTTGTCAATACATTCTTCCTAAGATTAGTAGATGAAACAATTATAATGCTACATTTCAAAAACTTCCGCACATTTGGAAGGCCACCCAAATGAGCTTGAAATGAACCCAACTCATCAATTTAAATTCTCCTTGAACAATGTACTATCCCCCTATGTCTGCCCACTATATTGACAAAATCCATGAGTTCCAAGTTTATTTGGTTACCTTGACAAGAATCACAAAATTCAAATGATGTAGTTGCAAAAAACATGTCATTGATTCAGACAATAGTGAAGTAGAAGATAGTAGAGAAGCAATTCCAATGTCCATCAAAATCTAAAAAAATAAAACATCTTGCACAGTTCGACGGTCCCATCGACTATCCGTCTAACAGTGGACTGTTCAAATTGACTGTTGAACCGTCCAAGTGACGGACATGCCGTTGAGGCCGTCCAAAAAAACAAACAATTGTAGAGTTTGGATCCTCACGCAATCCTGACGCCGACGAACATCCAGATGTGAAAAGCCAAAGTCATGTCTAGATAGACAACCCTAGAAAATAGCAAAGAATGTCACTTGTGAAGCAACCTTCTARAAGCCTAAAGTTTTTGTAATGWTGGGYCTTCATAATGGTGAATCTARGAGTCCCCRAACTCAAGTTCTTACCACTCTTTTTTCCTTTCACTTAGCTTAACTCTTTCATATCTTCGCATGTTCTTGAGTTCGTGCATATGGGTGGTAATTTCCTACATGAAGCCTTCTTCACGAAAACTAATAAGCCTCCATTTGTGGGCTTTGAAAGATGATTGCCAAATTCATGTTTCCACGGGGTCAAGTTTTTGTTGTTGTAAGCCCATTTCCACTTAATTTATAACAAAACTTAGAAAATAATTGATTGTTGCAAATAGTTCCACAACCAGAAATTGACATTTCATTGGTCAAATTGGCTTCTTCCATGTCCTTCGCTTACATGATTGCATAAAATTGCAGGCGTAAAGGTCGAATGTACATCCTTGAATTTATCGCAAGCTCCTAAGTTCAGTAATCATGTCCAAGCAAATCCTAACACTCTAGTATATCACTGTTGATGAATGATGTTCTATGGCACGGTGTCCAATCTTACTCTTTGTCAATCAATTTTGACTTTGAACAAAAACCAAAAGTTTGGTTTTGAATTTTTTTTGAGTTTTACCCGCTATTTTTCTTCAATTCCCAAATCAAACCAGTATTGAGTTCGGGTTATTTTCTCTATTTTTGAATCGAAACAGAAATTTTATAGATTTTTTCACCATTTTTTTTGCCAATGATTCCAATCTGCAAACGTTTTTTTTCCCAATTCCACGCGTCAACTTTGAACTAGCCACCAATTATTGAAACCAAACAATTTGGGCCTAGTTGAGGCCTCTGTTGGGGATGACCACAACAAACACAGCAAAAGATTGGTGAAATATATGCACGGGAATCTCTCAGATCTACATAAAGTACTCAATGATCTCTCTCCTCTGAAAAGAGGAAGGAGCACTAAAAGCCTGAGATAGATAATTTATATGAGATGTGAGGGCAACAGAGGGGCGTTTCAACCCTGTTCCCAATGCAATAAGGGAACTGCTCATTGTTGTCAGGGTTTCAATTACTACAAATTTTTTTTGTTTAAAATCAAAAAAGAAGTTTATAAAAACAAAGAAACAAAATCAGAAAATGACGTGGTAGACTCTTGGCCATGTCACAACACTGATGTGGCGCAGTTTTCTGCGTTTCCACAATCTGGAAACCCCCAATCCTCAAATCTCATGTAATACCTAAGTTAGTTGGTCTCCCTTCTTTGGTTTTCCAGGCTTCACATGCGATTCTCCAAGTACAAGAGTCATTTATGAAAAAACAAAAGGTGTGTGAATCAAGTGATCTTGTTTAAAAACCTTGAGAACTATTTCATTTGGGTTCAAAACTTCGTTTCGTTTTGCAGATTTGATCACCGTATGGGAAGGAAGTGACTGAGGGTGATAAGTTGGGAGCAAGTTTACACATTTCGCACAAAAAAAGCTTGAAGGTAGTGTCTTTTACAAAGACAAAAGAAAGCAAGAGTGTGTTCCTTCTAAATCTGCTCTACTAAGTGATGTTAGAAACTAAACTATGATCCATCTGTTTATCTCTTTGCAAAACTCATCCCCATATTGGGTGGATAAGGGTCTTCTCCTATAAACCCAATAAACATTGTATGACTAGACAATGGTCCTCCCCACGTGGGGAACGTATTATACTTTGTTAGATGCCTGGGAGGAACTTGCTAGTTAACTCTATAACATTATATAACTAGGTAATGGTCCTTCCAATGTTGGGAAGGTATTCTGCTTTGTTAGATACTTGAGAGGGACTTATTAGTTAATTCAAGGATTGGGTTGGCTAAGGAGCCATCATCTAAGACAATGTTGTTCATGGAAGGATGCGAAAAGGGACCCCTGCCTCATTCATTTGGCAAACAGTGTCATGACGAGGCCAGCGTCACCAACTGCCACTGCGACCTCGTTGACCGGCTACAACCCTCTTCAGCTGGCATGGCGGTAACACGTCCATTCCAAAAGCATTCCTCCCAATTCTGCTCACAACGGAGTGGAAATTCACGAAAACCTCTTGAACCCAATAATTCCACCCTCTGTCCTTCAATCATGAGGGCGGTGTGAACCCCACTCCCCATCTCATCGGCACTCAAATTGGGCCCAAATCACACTCCACCTTGGAAGTAGCTCCCCGCGACGTACCTTCTGGAGCAAATTCATGCACTACCTCCAGAATTCGAAATCCGAATCGTTAGTTGTGGGGGGTGGGTGGGGGTTTAGCCAGGGGTTTAGCGCGCAGCGTTTACGAAGGTAATGCTCAGCAATTAAGTGTCGCCGTTACAGTCGAGGGCGTGGTGATGTCCAGTCTGAACGAAGATGGCGGTGATGACGATGATGATGTTAAATAATGTGATTCGTGGGTTACTTTGTTTTCTCATAGAGGGGGACTAATGAAGGTTTGCGTGGAAACTGCTTTTGATTGTAATGGAACTTTTTATGGTAGTCATGGCTTTTGACATATATGGGAGTTGGTTTTTGTGAAGCCGGGTTGATGAATTCTGCTGGGTCCCGCTGGGTAACTTCCACCCTCTGTAATTTGCGTTTCGATGTGACGAGTGAATCATGCGGGGATTGGGTTGCGAGTGAGAGRCGGTGCAATTGATCATGAATGGTGTGCTCATTGAGTGTGTGCGCTTTTGGTGGTTTGGAGTTTGCGCTGTCGTCTTAGTTGACCCCMGTTGTGTGTTTCATGTCTTGCAGCTTCAAAAAGAGGACTCTGGAGGCAGACTACAGTGTCAGTCCTCTGCCATCGCCTATTTGTCGTGTGGAAATTCCCGCTGGGCTCATTCTCGACTCCATTGTCCAGCATTTCGGGCTCGAGTTTGATGGTGCAGTAGAGCTCTTGACACGATCGAGGCTTCGAAGTCGTGGGAAATAGCATTAGAAATCCCAATTTGTATAGAGAAATTGCAACAGATTAGAGCAGCGGGTGTTCAATTCGGTTGAGAATTCCTTTGAATTTCAGGCAACCATGCCTCCCCAAGGGATGACTTCGAATTTTGTGGAAATGCCTGCGGGCAAGCTGATGAAGACGATGACCACGTCGCCTCCCGCGACACCCTCCCGCGAGGAAGCGGCCGCAGCGTCGGCGGAGGTCGCGAAGTCGCGATCGTCGTGGAAGACGTCGTCGCGCAAATCCTCCTCGAAGATCACGCCGCGGGGCGAGTCGGAGTCGTCGCCACCCCCGAGCTCGCCGCCGCCGGCGCCCCCATCCGTTGGCGGTGACGCCGACGCGGACGCCGCCACCAATGTCGAGACGGCTCTCATGCATGATGAGCGTCCCGAGGACCCCGTTTCGCCGCCCTGCGAGGATTCTGACGACGCCGCGGCGGACAACAACGGTGAGAATTCGAATGCGAATGCGAAGCCGCCGCTTGTTCCAAGAAGGCCTGGCATTCCGCTGGCGTTCGTGGAAGCTTTCACCCGCGACGAGGCGTCCGTCGCAGACAGTCCCCACATGGGCCCTTACCTGCTCAAGCTGGCGAAGTCGTACGCCACAGGGGAGAATCCCGTGAAAGCGCTGGAGTATTGCATCCGCGCCGTCAAATTCTACGAGCGCCACTCGCAGCAGGAGAATGTGCTGGAGCTCGTGATCAGTTTGCATATTTTAGCTGCGTTGCATTGCCACTTGGGGCAGTACGAAGACGCGGTGGGGTTGCTGGAGCGCTCGCTCACGCTTCCGGACCTCGATTGCGGCGCCGAGGACCACTTCCTGGCGGCGTTCAGTGGGCACATGCAAATGGGCGATACGTTCAGTATGGGAGGCAAATTGGCGCCCAGCTTGCAAGCGTATCACCGTGCYYTGGAGATTCAGAAATCGTTTCTCGGGGAATTCGACCCCCGGGTGGCTGAGACGTGCCTATACATCTCCGAAGCCCACATGCAGGTGAAGACCCAAACGGAGCACAATATTCCTGATTATTCGAGTTCTTAGACTAACCAATTCGTCAGTGCCTTTTTTCAGTATCATGTGCTTTTGAGAAATTTGTATCCATGTGGTGTGTGAATTGGTCCATTTGTTGACGTGGTGCAGGCACTGGAATTTGCGGAAGCCAAGGAGCTTTGCGAATACTCTTTAGCGGTTCACACCAAGGGTAGCAATGACCCCGGGTCAGTGGAAGAAGCGACCGACCATCGCCTGCTAGCCATCATCTACAGTGCGCAGGGCGAACACAACAAAGCCTTGGAGTCGCTGGTTTACGCCAACGAGATCTTCGTCAACTTCGACCAAGAGGTACTTGCAAATGATCATGTCAAACCTCAAGAGTCTCCAAATGTTCACGAGCAGCACGGTTATGCACAACAAGAACGTGAAAGTAGAGTCCCTTTCTGAAAAATAACATGCTAAGACACAACTTTTACGGTACCGGACATAACTGGACTTTACCTTAACGATTTCATCATGTGAAATCTTGAATCTAAAATGGTTTTGCCTGTAAAGAAGGGCAAGATTATGAGATGTCGCCACCTTCGTTGAGTTTACGATTTGCCTGTTTTGACGTTGTGTTGGTGGTGCTTTTGGCCAGTTTGACGTGGCCACTGGGAACCAGGCCATAGGAGACGAGCTGCTGGCACTGGGACGGGATGCGGAGGCTTTGGTATGTTTTGGAAAATGTGTGGAGGATTTCAAGATGCTGCGAGGAGAGCATAACGCTCTTGTCGCGTCCGCTTACACAAGCATGGCCGATCTGTTCCTTCGCACGAACAATCCCAAGGAGGCGAAGGCGCATTGCCAGCATGCCCTGCAAATCTACGCCAAGCAAGGCGTCGGACATGTTCCTGGTGATGTGGCCTACGGGCTGGTGAACATTGCCAGCATTCTGGTGGAGCTCAACGAAAAAGAAACCGCTCTCCTTCTTCTCAAACGGGCCTTCAACATCCAAGACAGAATGCCAGGTACAGTGAAAAAAAAGATCTAATTTTTTGAAAATTTTCTGAAACTTTAGATGGTACATTTACAAGGAAACCTGCACAGGAACGTGCATTTTGCTGTGATCGTGTTTCTTACTTGTGCTAGCGGTTTAAATTGTGTCCCACAGGTCAGCAACCCACGGTGGCAGGGCTCGAGGCTCAAATTGGCATCCTGCAGAACATGCTACGGCAGTTCAAGCCGGCCCTGAAGTCGCTTCAAAACGCTTTGGAGAAGATGAAGAGYGGGACCTTGCGAAACTCGCCACTGGTGGGCTTGGTCATCAACCAGATGGGCATCACCTCCATTGAGCTTGGRGACATCCAGCAAGCAGCGCGGTTCTTTGAGGAATCGAGAAGCTTYATGGAGGACACTGTTGGAAAGCAGCATCTTGATACCCTGGATGTTTGCAACAACCTGGCTTGCACTTACGCCAACCTTGGCAGGTAACTTTGTTATTAATATCCATTGTTATAAAATTAGTCTCTTGTTTAGCAATCAACGGGCTTCATTTGTTCGTTTTTTAAATATATATAAAATCTATTATAATTGACGTTAGTAACTTGTCAGCAAAAGCGTCCGTTTACTCAACTTAACCCCACTCCAGGACCAAATTGGGCTCTCTGAAATTCTAGCAATTTTCAACTAATAGTTCACATAGATATTTCATTTGGTCCAATCTTTTGACTCACACAAGCAATGCTCTCTATCTCTCTAATAATTCTGATGAAGCAAAAATTATCATCATCTGAAACATGATTTTAGATACCAGTACACTCAATCAAACTGGCCATTTTAAAACCATGTAGCTTGCTAGGGTTAATTTCTACTACAGAACTTTTTTTCGTAACTCTTTTCAGAGAATGTTCACTTCCATCGTTTTCTGCCAAACTAATTCTCATGTAACAACAATCCATGTACACGAGTTTTACGTGATTTGGGTACTTAATTAACGTGTCCTGATTTGGCCGCTGGTTCTCGAATTCTGACCAGATTGGAGGAAGCGCGGAAGCTATTAGAAGAGGTGGTGAAACTGAAGGAGAAGAAGCTGGGCGCTGTGCACCCTGATGTTGCTGAAGATCGAGCTCGTCTTCAAGCGATAATCTCCGAAACAGTGGGGCATCCAGCAACGTACAAAAAGTCACGAAAGCTTGTGGAAATGCTCACGTCCGCAAGAAAAGCTTTCCACACGTCCAAGTAGCTACTTAAGGTTGATGAGAGCGTTATATTTGTTGAATTGTACTGTACTGTACAGCAGGAAAAAATTATATGATCCATAAGTTGAGCTTGAGTGTCTCACTGGAATTGAAGCAGCACCTCAAGCTGTACATAGAATGATGTCAAAGCACTACGTTAGAAGTTTTGTGGTGTTGGCATGGTAATCGATCAACCTTGACCGGCTTTTTTCTTTTTCTTTTTTTTTCTCTTTTTTTCTGTTTTTTATTTGGGATTCTGTAGATTTCGATCTCCTTTTTCAACCATATTTTGGAGTGGGATTTTATGTCCATAATAGAGGTCACACCTTGGAGCGAGGTGGTAAAAAGCAATGTATTATTTGGTAGTGGAAGTGCCCTGGCTAGCTGGCTGGCTAGCTTGCAGCGATGCAAGAAGCTCCAATGTATTATGTTCAATTTTGAGTTAATTGTCAAAGCATTCATAGGAATGCACAGAAGTTTGAGCTTTCATTGCCTTTGGTTTCATTTTCACAGCCAACTGAAGTTTCTCAGTCTATACCAGTAGAAGAAAAAGGCTTTGAGGATTTGGTTCCTGAGTTAACCCTTAAACGCCGAAGGGGTGACCCTGCAAATCGTCCTTTTCTATTACTGTGTGAAGCACTAGCCTCCAAAATTGAAAAACTAATCATTGCAAGTCAAACTACTGTAGAAGAACTTCCCTTTCCAAAACAAATTTCGAGGATGAATAGTTGCAATTCCATCCTATACAGTTTGATTCCGCTTCATTCATTGGACACAAAACGGCCGCATCGGCGTTTAAGGGTTAAAAGTGACTGGACTTAAGATTTGATCACCCAAATATATATATCTAAGCATGGTTCCTATTATTAAATTATCTTAATTTTTGCTGGGCCTTGTTGACCCTTGAAAGATGGATTGGTGACTGTGGAAATCATCCATTTTGATACCGTGGAAATCACTAGTTTAAAAAAAATCCTAAAGTACTCATTGGAAGTTTTAAGTATTGTAGAAGATCTCCCCTTTATCACACAAAATTTCAAGGATGAACAGTGCTTAGAAAGATTCTTTGTCATCCATCGAACACAAAACGTATGAATAAGTTGCGACTTTTCAAAGTGTTGATTATTGTTGCACAAGAAATAGAACCGAAGCTCTCATACTAAGAAGGTTTACATTTCAGGTGGGAGTATAGTTGGATTGTGTTATTGTAACAAGGTTGAAAATAGGTGTATTTATTTTATTGTATTCTACCCTATTTGTAGGGTGGGTTGGCGGAGAGTAATTTAAAAAATACATGTCAAAATTTTAGAGAACTCGTTTTTTCAAAAAACAAAAGAAAATATTGTACAAAAATTCTATCTTTATGATTTCAAGAATCCTATTTGGGGGGTAGGAAAGGGGGGGGAATATTCGGCAATTAGAGGTGCCACTTTATCCTACACTTGTGGAAGCCAATTTCAAGAAGCTGCCTTTTTGATGAATCAAATAATTGTTAGATTAAAAGTTTAAGTGACAAATTCAAGGTATAGTTTTTATTACATAAGGTAAGTGCACTTAATTCTAGGATTATATTGACTCTAATATAGCATGTTTTTTTAATGGAGCAAATCATGCCAATATCTAAATGGAGGTTATTTTTTTGATATTGTTGATAAGTAACTATGTGAGATTGTTTTTAATTAGTACATACAAAAATCAATTTGGCAAAAGATCATTGTTGCAAATGGCTTTAGTCATCTAAACTATAACCCTTTTGAAACTTTGAATTTCATGTTATAAGAAAACCAAAACAGACAAATAGTATTTAATTTGGAAAATTTTAAGTGTTCAATACCTTGAAAGTTTTGTAATATAGGTACTATAGTAGAATTAAGTTGTAGCCTTTATAAAAAATAAAGATTAAAAATTTTAGTCCAATAATTGGTTTAATGCAGAATCACATGACTTTACAACTATGCCAATAATTTCAATGCCTGTTGCACAAATGGAATTGAATGGAGCATTGTGGGGAACTCTACCTGAACCTTTGATTGACTTGATTCTAGCTCATCTCTCTATTCCAAATTTATTTAGTATGCGATTAGTATGTAGACGATGGAACAATCTCATTCACTCAATAGGATTTGTTAAAAGTCAAGCAAAAGCTACTTTTGAACTTCCTTATTATGTTCTTTATGGAATGGAGGACCATAGAGTACAAATTGGTCCGGCTCTTTTTACTTTTGCATATTTTGCACGAGATGCATCAATGTATTGTTCAACAACCAATAAATGGTATACTTTATCATTTAATTTTCTACCATTCACAGATTTTTATCTCATTTTAATAAGTGGAGGCTTATTGTGTTTTGCTGTGTACAATTCGGATGACGAAGTTACATTAGGTGTGTGCAATCCCATAACTAAGACTTGGAGGGAACTTCCTCCTTGGTTGCCTTTACGTGGAAAAGGTTTGCCAGACTTTGTAGCTATGGTGGTTGATAAGTTATGCAATTCCTACAAAATCATTGTAATTGAAGAATCAGATTTGATAACACGAGTGTATGAGTCTACAACAAAGAAGTGGAAAGAAACAGGGATAATTCATACTTCTGATGGCTTACCTTATCTCATGAATAGACCATGCCAAGCTGTTGTAAACAACGGTTTTATGTATTGTTTGTCCCAAAATGTTTCACAAATTGCAACTTATCATTTGGAAAAAGGAAATTGGAATAGAATACAATTACAAATACCATCAAACCATACATTTTTGAATACACGAACATTAGGTCTTGTAGAAAGCAATGGTCATATTTTTATATTGACTAGAAGTGTAATTAGTGCTAATAATTTTATATTGGAGCATTTATCTAATGACCAAGGTTGTTTTCATGTATGGGCTATTAATGATCAAGGGGGGTTAGATATTGTAGTTGTTGGAGAAGTACCTTATAAACCTTTTGATATTGAATATGACTTTGATTCTTTCAACATCTAYACTTTTACYACTAAGGATCACAAAGACGCCCTTATATTTTCATCACCTGAATGGGAGTATACTTGGTTATTTGATTTGTCCCAGGGTACGTGGCATGTAGTACCTGAATGTCCTCGTAACATGTTTGGACCAGATGGAGTTGAAGGATTTCCTATGGAGCTTAGATTAGATGTTACACCATAGCTTATAGGTAAGGCTTTTTGAAAAGAATCATTGTGGTTTGAGTTTATGAAAAATGAGAAACTTAGATAGWTATTTTGTTATACAMTTTTGGTTTTAGCWTATTTTAAAGGTGTACATTGTGTTGTTGATTGTAAAATAAGATTTTGTTTCCTTTTGCACATATGAATAATAGCATTGTTTTCACAATAGCAAAAACATATATATTCATGTACATGCAAATGATGTGATATTTACATTTATGGATATGTTTTGAACTCTTTACTACCCAACTATCTAAAAGTGTCAACTTTCATATCTATAGAAGCTAAAAATAGATTACTAAAGAGTTACCTTAAGGGATGTTACAAAATAAACTATGGAAGTTGACTCAATCAAAGCAAGGTTTCAAATAGTGAACTGAGACTCCTTCACATTATAAATATATGATTTATAGATGAATGTGATCTAATTAGTATTAACAATTGGATGAGCATTGGAAGAATATTATATAAAATTAGATGAAAATAAAAGAAAGTAGGATGAAAATTACACAAATATAATAAAAAAATATTCTAGACTACATTAGATTAATTTAAATTAAGATTTGTGAACTACTATATTATTGCGCCTCACAAATTATTTGCATAATTCTTAAAGTAGTTGAAGATATAAAGGATATTTCACACTACGTTCCAACTTTCTAAATCTTGATTCAAGTTCCAATTCTAACTTCTTTAGGTTGTAGAGGGTAAATGTGGACTTAGGGATTCTTAGTGTGAAGGCCAAAGTCCCAACCTATCTCTTGAATAATATTTCCTAGCAATTAAATGCCCAAAAAATGAATTAATGAGTCAAAACCTCATTTTGGAGGAACTTTTGGCATCAATTTTCCGCTTTGCATAGGTTTGGAAGAAATTTTGAGCTAATGAGGGTGGTCCACATTTTTTTTTTTTTCCTAATTTTATATTCAAAACAATAGATGGAACTTGGAAGTTGAGATGGGTCTTGACTTTTGGTAGACC
The DNA here is from genome assembly GCA_006891605.1 of Pleurozium schreberi. NCBI lineage: Eukaryota > Viridiplantae > Streptophyta > Bryopsida > Hypnales > Hylocomiaceae > Pleurozium > Pleurozium schreberi. The sequence continues at coordinate 13,226 of VACF01000496.1, read as the reverse complement.
TAGTTTGGCCTTTGAGATCACTTCTTTGGCATCAGAACTCCCTCAAAATATTTTCATGCAGGTGTCTTGGAGTGATGTGAGACTTAAGACTTTAAGTGAGAAGCCCTAAGTTTCAATTTTTAGCTCTCCACCAATCAAATTTTGAAAATTTAGTGGACTTGGGACGTAATGTGAAATGATTCCAAAGAGCATACATGAAAGTGCTCCAAAAAACAAAGTACAAACTCTTTATGTAATTTTACTTACAAATAGTATAGCTTAAAAAACAAAAACTATGTCATAATGTCGTTGTGAATTACGGTTTCTAAATTAGATAATCCATACATTAAATTATATTGTTTGTTTGTTTAATTGATTGGATATGGTTTGTTGTAGTGAGATCTTTGGCACCATGCATCCTCTAGTTGCATTCTTTGTATTATTGGAGAGCTTTCTACAAAGAGGTGTGTGTGGGCTTTGTTTCATAGTGTTTGAATCTATGATGTGAAAGTTATTGAATTTCAAGTTATTGATGTGAAAGTTATTGAATTTCAAGTTATTGATGTGAAAGTTATTGAATTTTTTATGAATTCAAAAATTAATTTTATTTTTTATTTTTGTTGTGACAATGGAACGTACAAGTTACACTAGTCTATACCTTAAAATGAGGCCGTTTTGTTTTGTTTTGTTTGTTATGGTAAGAACTTTGGAACCTTGCCTACACAACAAGAATGGGACAAACATAATCTTAGCAAAAGAAATTCATGTTAATTTGTTGTTGAGGGGAATTTTTTAGAAAATTATAAAATCCTTCTTAAATCTATTTATCTTTATGGGGGAATTTTTTCCTAAATTTTCCCCATTCCCGGGATAGTCTGAATTGCTTAAGTGGTTGGAAATGGGTGATCATTTTGTAGTCCTCCTTGAAATATTGCTAAATAAGTGCTTCATAACTTACCACCAATCCAAACATCCTGAGCAAATTGAAAATTCATTAGAAATTTTATGCAACACACCCTGTCTCCGGTGTTTGCCAAATTCGTCTCSGTTGCCACTTTAGCTGTGGCTATGGCGGACTCTGCCAAGCCCTCTCAGTCCGTCGCACCACCGCTACTCTCATTTCCCACCAATCCATTCCTCTCCGCTCCATCGCCTTGACCGCTTCCCCTCTCTTCATTTCCTGAAGKCAGGATCTGTCGAAAARACCGCATCATTCGCAACACGRTGTTTTTCTGTCTGGCAKTCCGCAATTCGCATCCCCRCCATGGCTACCACGGTAGTCGCCTCGCTTTGAATYGACTCCTTTTTCGATCTGGATGCTCATTGAGAGCCTCGCATGCCAAGTTTTAGGAGTTTGCATCGGTTCTCTTGCATTCTGCTGATTGCTTCCACTCTGTTTTCGAGGTTCTTGTTTGGGATATCTAACACCCTGTTTATGTTTTCGAGGGATTGTCGAGACTTAACGATCTCCTGCTAATTTTTTTGAGATGAGTCTTTTGAGTCAGCAAGTAGATTATCTATCGTTACGGTGATATGAGAATGCAATGAGATGATTTAATTGGTTATGTGGTGTTATTTTTTCAATCAATACTCTGGGTTTTCCTGGTGCTGCGTATTCTGAAACCGTGTATCTGTCAGGTTTCAGCAACCAGAAGAGGTCTTAAGAATCAGTTGAAAAACTTGTGGTGGCGGAAGGGTAAAGAAGAGACTTCTGATGTTCAAGCTGGTGGCCAGTGAGTTTGACTTTAACCTTCTCAATCTGGTGCTGCAGTCTCGATATGCTAGCGCTGGTGTTCTCTTTCCCTGTTCTGGATTTGATAATATGGAATCAATACTGAAGACACTGGTCGATCTCTGTACATCATTCGTACTGGAATGTAATCACAATTTGAAGGTATCTCTAACATGTCCTTCCGTTCCTGGTTTGAAATGGTTTGCTTAGGTACACATTTAGCAGTATGGAGTCACAGATTCGGGTCTTGGCTGACTATGCCTTCATGCTAAGGGACTATGACCTTGCACTTCAAAATTACCGGTTGCTTTCAAGTGACTATAAAACCGACAAGGCTTGGAAACGTTATGCAGGGGTCCAGGTCAGTGACGTCTTTAACGAATATCGCCACTGTAGATTCATCTTTGTCACTTTATTTTGGTATCTTGGCTGCAACCATATTTTGTCCAATTTTCTTGTCTATGATAGAATTTGGTGTAAGTGGAGTTAAGTTTATTTAATCTTTTTTTGTAGACAATTAATGCTATTGACTTGTCCGTGCTTATGTAATAGGTTCATCGGGGATTTTATGAGGTAGATGTGATGTTGTGCTTAAACGCTCTGCCAACGTGTGCAAACAACGTTTGCTAACAAGCAGACGACTGTTTGGCTAATCAATGTAGCTTGCTTCTTACAAAGATCCTTTTGTCATGTTTTCAGGAAATGATAGGGTTGTGTCTCTTCATGATGGATCAATCCCGAAGAGAAGCAGAAACCTCTTTGGAATCTGCTCTGAATGTATATCAGGTAAGAATCTTTAATTGACCTTTTTCATGGGTGGTCCTATGACGACAACCGGAGGTATTTAATGACACTGAGGGTTATCTGCTGCAGCTACTCTCTATAAAGTATAACATTCTCATTCTATTGATGGCTGTGAGGCTATCACATTCTTCGCTTTGTTTTTAGTGTCTCTTGTGAACTTCCTTGTGAAATGTGGATGTGTAGAAGCTGCTTGATGTACAGAACTGACAGGATGTACGTGCTTTTGAAAAGATGGTTCCCATTGACCGGATTCATGTCTGTGGTGTGCTTGAGGCTTTGTTGTAGATAGGCTTGTTTATTTCAATATTCTATAAATATAACGRTGACACGTTTTTAATTCATTGACACAGAAATGTGGGGGTGTTACTACAAAGTATGCAACACGGACATCAATTTGGCTGGCAGAAATGCACAAAGCAAGGGGTCAGTTCCGGGAGGGTGCAAATGTGCTATTTCGAGCTGCAATGTTGAAAGTTGAAGGGGGACAAGGTGTGAGCTTGCGTGCAGGAGTGCTTTTGGAGCAAGCTGCTTACTGCTACTTAAGGGTTTCCGTACCTATGCTACGAAAGTATGGCTTTCATATGGTGCTGGCTGGCAATCGATATACTGTATGTTCCCAGGTATGCCCAGGTTTATATTTTCTCCTCCTTTAGTTTACAAATTCATTGTGTAATACTTGAAAAGCTTGTTTCACAAGGTCACTTCGTCCAGCGTTGCTAACGTATCGCACTTCAATTATTCTATCTTTGGAAGATTACACAACTAGTTTAGGACATTATGTCTATTTTTGAGACCTGATTTTGGATGCAATTTACAAGAAGGTGGATTCTTGTGCAGCGGAAGCATGCTATGCGTGTTTATAGGAGTGTTCTGAGCATCTTTGAAGGTCAGGGTTGGAAATACATCAGCGATCATGTCCATTTTCATCTTGGCAGGCAATGAAATGACTGCCTTTCGCCTTTTCTTTCCTCTTTTGTATTSATTTTAAAATCTGCAACTAGATTTGTACATCTGATAGTCTCATGAATCATGCTATCTTAGATCCGATCATCCATTGGCGGACATGTATTGCATCCCTTTCTTTGGTACATCCGAGCATTCTGATTTCGACGTTCTGGCTAAACTCTCTATGAGCATGTCTGACGATCAATATGCACCAAAATGCAGGCTTTCACACTTTCTGGGAAATCACGATCTTGCAATTTTGCATTTTATGAAGTTGGTGACCTGCAGTCATCAGTCGCCTGCAAATCAATCAAACTTTTTGAGGGAGTTTCTTTATATTGTCGAGGTGAATCCTGAGACTGATATTATTCTGTATAATGTGAATCATTTCGCAGAATTATAACACGCAACTTGAACCGTCATCGCCTTGTGACTATTGTGTTTTAGAGCCATTTTTTTAATCTTTAAAAGCTTGATAAATCTCGTGTTTTCTTTTCGCTGAAGTAGTGTGTTCATGATGTTTATGTGCATGTAGGTAGATGTTGCCGATTGATGTTGGTCTGCGAAGTAAGCTGAGTGCGTGGCTTGTTGTAGAACACGGTAGGGAAGGACCAAGTTCTTGACTTGGAGTTGCCGACTATCGATGCTGAGCACGTGCATGTGCATTTTGAGGACCATAGGACCTATGCTTCATCTTCAGCTGTACGTAGCACCACTTTCTGACTTGTCAATTTCAACTAAATTTAGTCTAGTAGACGTCAAATATATTAGCATGGTGGACTTCATTCAGGGTAAAATTTCCGTTTCGAAATAGCCAGGAGTCAGTCATTGTACTGTTGAATTTTCATTCGAATCATTTTCGTACTTTTATCTCATTTTCAATCTTCTATCTAGACGAGGTAATTTCATATTGGGGCGGAGTGCAGGCAGCAAAAGCGGAGAGTGTATGGTCACCGGTGGAGGARGGGCTCACACCTTCTGTTGCAGTTCCATTGCATACATGGTTGGATGCTCCCAAGTCTTTGACGCATGCCATAGACTTCAATGTTTGCATTGCTGGCGGTAAGTCGTGAGTTTGCACTTCCTGTGACATATTTACGCCTCTGGCAGCTTATATGAAAATGCAGGCAGATGTAGCTATTCAATTATGAACTGGGCCTGAATTTTTTAGGCTCTGTCAACTATATTGATATAATTGTTCATAMAATTCTTAGAAAATAATTCTAAGGCTAAAGAAATCGATTATCAGTAAGCCTTCAGTAATCTGTAATTTGAAATTAAATAACCCGTTGCATTGTACCACATTRCAGAGGAAATCGGGGTGGATGTGGATTTCAGCAACCCTCTTCAAATTCCAATCGATGTCTCTTCCGTTTGTCTAACTTGTGAGTTCGACGACAGCAATGCAAAGAAACCTGGTAAAATACATCGCCTGGAATATTGTCTGACATAATGCTTAAGAATATACCAAGTACTCAAGTAAATCTTGGAGCTTGTTCTTTTTCGGTTTGTTGATTATGCGTGGTTGTTACTATGTTGTGCTTTCAGTGCCGTTGTTGACTGCCATTCTCTGCCTTGAAGTTTTGTACTTCCAGCATTCTGTTGTATTCCACTATTTCCGGACTTTCTTTGAGAAATTCGATTGTCTCCTTCATGCAGAGTTTCCGGGAAAGCCTGTTCTAGCAGACGCCGAGGAGAGCACCGTTGGATCAAGGTTGATAGATTATACTGCCTTCCCTGAACAGATTATTTCAAACCTAATTCTCTACCGCGAGCGGAATTCAAGGAATCTATTCCATTGTTGCTTGAATACGTTCCTATTCGTAGAGATCAGAATCTGTTCTTYAAGTTTTCCCATGTTTCTTGGAGTGGAGTTAAGGTGGTGATGTAATTATTAGATTATCTCAGTGACACAAATTCAATATTTTTCATGATACCCTACTCTTGATTCAATGTTTTGACTCGCAGTGAGGACCAAAGTTCAAATCACATTGAAGAAAATTYGGTGGAGTCTACAGTGGGTGCTATGACTGTTGATACATTACCTGCTGTTCTTCTTCCTGAGGAGTTGTTTCAATTGCAAGCTGGGGAAAAGAAAGTGGTATGTTTTGTTATTTTGATGCTCAAGTGTCACTTTTGCAATCTTCAGCAAGCGGAATTTCCCTAGTGGCCTTGTATCGTATTCTGCTGACGTTATTTGTGAAGTTCATCTCTAGTTGGTGCAAGAATTTTTAATGGAGTTTTCGTCTGCCCATTTTTCGTCCAAATTGCAGGTCCGCTTAAAGGCAAAGCCATTGAGAGAAGGTGTGCTGAAGGTGATTGGCGTGCGATGGTTATTGGCGGGAATAGCAACAGGGCATCGGGATTTTGCAATTTCAGGACCTCAGATCTCGACGTCCAAGAGTGGTGCCCGTAGTAGTCCACCACCTAATCAACGCCTAAAATTCCATATTCTGACGGTACGATTCTCTCAGCTGTGAAGTCTAGACTTATTCAATCCATTATGCTACCATGCCGAGGGAGACGTTGCATCCTTAATACTAATTCTTTTGTTGCCAAGTTATGAGGGTGTCATGGACAATAAGTTCAAGTTGCAATAGCCATCATCAATAAGCATGTGATGTAATCGTTACAGCTTGTCCTTCCGACCTCTTGTTTGTGTATGCAATGTAATGAACGTGGGATGTTTTTTATTGACGCAGCATATGCCAAGGTTAGAGGTTTCCATGCACGAGCTTCCAACGAAAGTCAATACTGGGGAGCTTCACCGTGTTGTGCTGGAACTCTACAACCCCTCGAAGATTTCTGTGAAAGTAAGTCGAATGTAAAATTAGAGCCAATTGAGTGCAATACAGACTCCGACTCCGCATTTGGAGTTGTCACGTCTTTTACTCGAGTACCTTTGTCACTTCCTTAAACGTGATACAGTTTCTTGCTTCACATAATCAACGACAACTACTGATTTTATCAAGCACATTGTAACGTCTAGAATTGCACTGTTCCGCAATTTTATCAAGAATTTGGTTGGCCCTCGTTCTGTATAAATGTTGAGGAATTTGTAGACTGGTTTAGCAGAATCATCCGCCTTCTTAATTCTTCACCAATATCATTGAAAATTGGTGTAATTTCTAATCACAATTTGCATCCTGTTGATGACAAGGAGGATATGCAATAGTTCTATATGCTGCAGTGATGTTTGTCGTAAATACTGTTGTAGATCCTTGGATTTCTAAATCTGTCTCGGTCAATGTCATTCAGCACCAGTTTGACACATTTTGGCCAAATGTTGATGTACAGAGAATCAAATTCAAGACAAGTCACCCTAACGTTCTCCTGGTCGGGAAAGCCGGGGACTTGGATATGGAATTTCCGAGTTGCCTGGAAGTGCAAGCAGGCAAGGAGGGTGAACATGAGTCGAAGCAGGTGGATATCCATGGACGCAACTCTAGCTTATTAATATTACAGCATTTGCTCTAAACGTGAACTGACGAGGCAATGATTGCATTTCAGAATGATGCGGTTGAAGGCTCGTCAGGCTCTTTGAATAACCTTTCAGGTGGTGGAGAAGTTGACGTAGTATTAATATCTGAACAGCAAGAGGGTGAAGGTGACGTCGCTGTACAAAACTCAGGCCTTCGAGTTGGAGCGCATCACATCTGCCATTGCAGGTATTTGCAAAACTTATTATCTCTGTTAGATTTTTCTGGTGATGAAAGGATCTTGTTTGTAGTATTTTCTTTTGAAACCAGGGGATAGGTCATTTGCCAAGAATTAGTTTGTTAGAAAGAGGAAAGTCATCTCATAGTTTGTAGTCATTTTCTGCTTAAAGATTTATTTTAGCAAGTCAGAGAGACCTCTTATATGTTGTAACTGTTTTTTTAGGAATTTCTGCTCATTAGAAGAGATTTCGCCCGATATTTTCAAAGCATTAGAACTGAGTTCAGTAGGTGTTTTCAGCAGGACGTGTGCAATGCCTGTTTTTTTACCTGTTCTGCTTGTATGTCCTAAACKCTATCATGTCTCATGCTGTTCTTGCAGTGTTCAAGGTGCCCAGCCATTTGTGTGGGTGATGGAAGGACCCAGCTCTGTTAGCCACAATTTTCTGAGTCAACCATTTTGTGAAGTGTCCATGCTGCTTACAGTTAGGAATTGCTCCATTTACACCGGTTCAATCAAAGTAGAGACCCAAGACTTGGCTACCCCACCTAGTACACCCACATCCCCTCAGGAGACGGAGTTTGGATGGACACCTTTAAGCACCTCAASTTTGCCGACTGCAGATCCTGCCGAAGCCAACGTTGTGACAGACCCTGCTCCCAGTGACCACCATATAGTACATAGAACTCCGACTCCTCCATTTCTTTGGTGCAATTTGCGATCCACCTCTATCAATTCATTGGCTCCGGGTGCGTCTGCGAAGGTATCTMTTCGTGTTGCTTTTCTAGCTCCTGGTATCTACGATCTTTCTCGGTACAGGATAAGTTGGACATTGCTGGAACTTGTGCAATCTACGGAGGCGGTGGAGTTATCGGAGATGTCGGAGTTGCATTTGAAGACTACATCAGCCACTTATTCAGCAGGGTACGCGCCACCTGAAAACTCCAGCTCGCAATCAGGCAGACATGATTCTAGTGATGCAGCCAATGTTAGTGCATCTGGTGTCGGATCTGGCCATCCTCTTCTGTTGTCTGTTGTCCAATCAAATACATGATGTATTGTTGCCCTTCGCCGTGTGTAGCCTGTGGTCATCGTTCTTTCTCGCTTTGAATTCAATATTGATATATTTTTTTCCAATCTTCTGTTTTGCTGTGCATGATTGAAAATATTGGTAGTACGAGCATTTGTAGTCCACACCGCAAAACAGCTGGGCAAATGTAAAATTAATTTCTTATTCATGTGAATTCGAATTTGGGAGTACTATCATTAGAAGTGCATCCAAAAATATTTGAAACAGGCATAAGAATATCCATATTTAGAATTCGGACAGATTCAATTGAAAACAAGTTAAATGACAAAAATTATCAAGGCATCATCAAATCATGACTAAGAAAGGAAAATCATACAACTGGTACAGGAAAAAATTCATCATAGGAAAAATTAAGACAAATTGGTAATTATATTCAAAAAAATCTAACTATCTTAAAATTTCTAAGAGTGGCGATGTAGAATTCTGTGAAAATTCCTCAAGTCATTGTTTTTATTTATTACATCCAAAATCCCCTTGGCAATGAGCTCAAGTCAATCTACCTCTACCGTATCCCTGGGTCACATTCATTACGCACTATACTTTTAGCCTTTTACGGGTATTTTTATTTAGTATCTGATTTTTTTTTTTATCAATTTTTATTTATTTTTTTATATCTAATATTTCAATTTGACTTTTGATCCTCAACTTTGTTTTTTACATATCATTGAACTTTTCTTTGTTACAAATGTTGGACATTTATATGGCACAAGATGATTACATTCTCCTCCTTTTGCAATTTGTGATGACTTCTTGTGATGGACAATGTTATAATTTATACATGGAAAAGTTATTTACAAATTTTTTGAATCTTTACGAATTTCTATTGTTTCCATTAATATTTTCTACCTTATTCAATAGCACCACCTTATAGTTTCTGAAATTTCATTAGATGCCATAGTTTATTATTTTTTGAATTATTTTTAACAAATTTGATCCTAGCATAGGGTATTCTTTTTCAATACTTACTTATTTTTCCAGATTATGATAGGAAAAAGAAATTGTTGTGATCCTAAAAGTGTGATTTATAATTAAACTAGATCAATACAAATATATATGAATTAGAATAATGCAAGATATTTTTTTACCAAAAATGARTATCAGAATGGGAAATAATAATTTGTGGTTTAAATATAAATTTTCTAGGCAGAAAATAAATATTTTGTAATTYAATTCCAATACACCAACCTCACAATTGCAAAACTTCATTGAATTTTTGTTTTTTTCAACAAAATAAAGATACCGTACAAATTAAAGTTTTCAAAGCTTTAATTTCTTAGTATAATGGCTTTAATTTCCCCCAAAGGACTACAAAACCCACTTGGAGGGATTTGAAAACTCGAGGAACCTCTAGACTATTAACCCCTAAAGGCCCATGGTGTTTTCAAGCTTAAAAGCATCATTGTTTTTGAGTATTGTAGGTCTAAATGTCACTGAGGTATAGAAATCTCAACTGTACAATCTTGTAGAGTCTGTGTTGTAGATGATGTGAAACAAATTTGAAGTTATTTGGCCGTATAGATTGAAAGATTATAATGTTTTGCCCAAAATCGCTATGTTGCCAAAAAACGCAGTTTGGTCCTTTAGGGGTTAACAATGTATATGAACTTAGTTCCATATCAATGACCATATGCATGCCTATATATGGTATATGTACAAATGAATCCCATACAAATATTTGTACAAGTCCAATCTAGCTAGACCCCTCCACATATTAGATTTTTATTTTAATATTTTGTATCCTTGACTAGTCTAGTTGAAATGGGTTGGTTGATGTTTTTGAAGGGATGGTAGTGATTCTAATCTCCAAATTAAACAAATAATACTTGATTTGCAAAGAAAAACTTGAAATATAGGTTACTAGTTATAAGAATTATATGCTAATAGTGATATACGTAGTTGTAAAAATAAATTCTTATAAAGATAGATTTTATAGACAAATTATTCTTGAATAAACAACTTAAACTAGATTTCAAGTACTAACTACTAATACACTAAATCAATGACCTAAAATTGAATTAAATCTTAAACAATAGGCCAAATAAGATGCAACCTTTGAAATTATTGATGAAACTAGAGTTTCCATATTACATACAAGTAAAGAGATATACACTTAAAAAATTTCAAACAGTTTGCTATAATGTTTAAGAAAAAGGACATACATGGAATCGAGTATCTAATGCAAAATGTTCATCATTGATATTAATTGTGATTGTTAATCGTAATAAGTCCATATTTGTTATATTGAGACTTTTTGCAAATTTTGAGACAAAATGCTAGTTATTGAAAAATTCATTTTGAAAAGTAATAATTATAAACAAAAATAAATAATGCTCAAATAGTGATCTCATAATGAAATTCTAAAAGTTGGTGTTGTCACCTATTTATAAAAAAATAGTAGTAAAGAGATAAGCGGTTTATCTTCGAGCCGAAGATAAAATGAGACTGGGAAAAGTCTCAATATAACAAATATGGCCTTTAATGATCAACAAGTAGTAGAATTTTGGAGGGGAGGGGTCCGTGGACTATCTAAAAAATTGACCCTACATTGTCAATTTAAGTAGGCATTGCGAGTACATCATTTGCATACAACAAAAATAACACATCAATCATGAGTCATGGGCACTATAATTTCATTAAAAGTCACTAGTCAATAATGACTAAAGTCAAGTGGTAATTGAAATAATGGAGGATTGGAGGTTGGAGCGCTTGAAAAATTGTCCTTCTATTGTCAATTCAAGTAGACATTCTCTCTCATTGATTGTCTACAACAAAAATGATTCATTAGCCTTGAATCATAGGAACCATATTTTACTGAAAGTCAATAGTGACCAAACACTAGAGAAATTTTGAAAATGGTGGGGCACTTGAAGAATCAACTTTAGGTTGTCAATTCAAGCACACATTGCTTGGGTAGATTACTTAGCGCTATTTAAAAACCACGTGCGGCATAATATAGATGGGTTTTAATTTGTTTAAGGTGAAAATTATAAAGAACTTACAAATAATATAGGAGACATTCAAAGTGGAAACAAGATTATAAATAATATAAGGGCACAATAAATCTAGGCCATTAAGATTTTTTACATATAATGAAGGGGCATTAAAATTAAAGGTATCCAATGCCTAGTACTACAATACTATATTTAGTATAATCTGGAGGGGGCCACGCTGTTCTGAACGGAAAGTTGTATAGTGGACAACCACGTGTGAAGATGAACGGGAATATGCTCCATCGTTTACTCTTGTAAGTTAGGGTTTCCTGTTGTTTTCGTTGTTGTTTCTTGCACCTTTGTTGTCGTTGGGTTTGGGTGTAGGGTTTTTGTTGTTCTCAAAGCTGGATACTGGATTGTGGATGATGGCAAAGAACCACTCACAAGTGCCAAGATTCCACTCCAAACGACTTTCAGTACAATGTTTTTTTTTTCTTTTTGGTAGAAGCAAAGTTTGGTCAATCGCGAGGTTTCATCAGTCGAGAAGGCTGAATTGCTTTGAAGCTGGTGAGTTTAAGTTCAGTTGCGACTTGATTTTTAAAGTTTTTTCGGGGTTCGTGAATCTTGCAGTAGTAGTGTGCAGACAGACGGGGAAGCCTGTGCGGAAGGGGTTGCGGAAGACTATGTGGAGGCCTTTGTGGAAGCAGCGTTTTAGTGGGGGAGGTCTCAACGTTTCCGAAGGATGGAATGTTTGGCACTTGGGGTGGGAGTGGAGCTTTGAGCACCGGTGGTTTTCTGCCACGCAGAGTTGAAGTTCTTCGCAATCATATAGTCCGCAAGAATCTTAGTTTGGAGGATCTCCAAAGTTATTTTGTTTCTCTAGCGTAGTGAAGCTCTACGCAATTCTCAGCTGATACCGGTACAACCGCAGAGTGTTTGTTTGCGTCTCTGTAGGTCAAAGGATCCTCATATCAAGCTAGACCAAGATTGTGTTTCTTGTTTCGGATGCGAGCTTTGGTTTTAACCGCTCTGCTGTTTTGAGAGTTTGACTCTCGTTCGCGATCTCGAAGTTTCTGCGGTCCTTTCCGTGTGTACCTGCTGTTCTTTAGTGTTGCYGAATATATGACGCGATGTCACCGACCTTAGATCTTACATAGTTACATGTATTAAGCTTCTTGTTTTTTTTCTGTTCTCAGCCTCTACTTGCGCTGTCGCTGTTTGCAAGCTAATTTCTTCTTCTGCGGGCATGTTGTTTTTCCAAGTTTATGAACCGCACCGAAGCTGTGTGCGTTTCAAATTGTTTCTTACAATAGGTGGTCACGTATTTTCTCTCATAATTTGGCCTTTCTAGCTGCTCTTGTTGAATGCTTGTACTTGCTCATGTCTGCCTTGCTGAACTTCTTGTTTTTCGGATTGTTGCAATTGTGTAGTTGGCTCTCAAGCCTTCTGGTTTCAAGGAAATTTTTCACAGTGATTTTGAAGAACTGATGCCATAGGGTTCAGGCAGCGAGTACGTTCGGCGATTTTTTCTAGGGTTGTAGACCTCACGCGTTTTTTTGGCGCTCGTTGGCAAAGGGTTGGTTAACGACTCCGCTGCTGTTGAGGCTGCAATTTCACGATTCCTTTCTGGCACAGGTAACCTCTTCTCCCGCATTGCATTGCATGTTTTGGATTGAATTTGGTTACTTCAATTAAGTGAGTTTTAATAGCAACTTGGGGTTGGGCTGGGAATAGGGTTGAAGGTTTGCAACTTCCTCATGGCGACTAAGTGAAGATTTGGACGATTTGATTTCAAAAAGATCCACGAGTATTACACAAAATTTGTGAATCTCAAACAAAATAAAATGGGTGTGAAAAAGATAAAAGCATTTCACAAAAGCTAAAATCAACAAAGATAAATTTCACACAACACAAATACTATCACCAAAAAAAAATGGGTGTGGAAAAAATCCACAAATTTCACGAGGAATTTGTGGGTCTGAACCCCAAGAAATAGGTTGTGCCAAACAAAGACAAATTCCACACAACACAAAGACTATCACCAAAAAAAAATGGGTGTGAAAAAAATCCACACATTTCATGTGAAATT
>VACF01000495.1:0-56529 GCA_006891605.1 Pleurozium schreberi | reverse complement strand
GTGTAAAAGTGAGTGTCTTGCATAGTAGTTTGACCTCCAATAAGTGCTCTTGATTTTTCTTAAGCTATAATACTAAAAGGGATGATTTTCAAAGTGACAAACCAGTCCTTTCAAAAATAACCACCTTCAATGCCCTTTACATTTTTATTGGAGTCTCCTAGCTACATCAAAATAATTTGGTGAAATTTATAGGTGTCTCTGTAATTTCATTGGTATTTCTCTTTTGATTATATTATAATACTTATGTATCCATTTGATAGTAAATACATATCATATCATAATGCACTTTTATATGTAGGATCATTTTCAAATTATAAAACTTATTTGGGATGTCACTTGTATCACATAAACTTTATTGATTTTCTTGCAACCAGACGTGGTTGTATGGGTATCTGCTTTCATATTGGTTTTGGTGTTCTTTGCGCAAAGCTATGGGACAAATAAGGTGGCTTTTCTTTTTTCACCTATCACAGTGGTATGGTTATTGGCAAACACCATGGTAGGGATATACAACATTGTAAAATTCTACCCGACAATTTTTAAGGCATTTTCTCCCCATTTTATCTTTAAGCTTTTTCAAAAACATAAAGAACAAGGTTGGCGGATGCTTGGCGGTATTGTACTTTGTATTACAGGTAAGCTTTTATGTTATATAATTCTTTATCACCATGCTTATCATAAATCATTTAGTGTATTATGAAGAGGTTTATGTATACGTGATTACTTGGTACACAGGAAATGTTCTTGAACAACAATCTAAAGTATCTTTTTTAAGATGATTGTAAAGATTATTTATTACAACTAATGTTAACCTTTCAACAATTGTCAACTTTGAGAATCTAAATTCACACTAAATCCATGTGATTTGTATAAAGTGCATATCCCTTGCTACATTGTTAAAATGATATGACTTTAGTATTGAAATCTTGCATCTGTAGTTATCAATTGGTAATTCATCAGTGTCTTGTAGATATCTAAACTAATGATTGTTGTGTTGTATGATGTACACATATCCTTTCAATTTTATTTGCTTAAATTTTGAATGGAATATTGTTATCTTGCCTGTTGATCTTCATTTTTATTTAATTCAAATGATGTTTATATCTGAGTAACACAAGACTGATGATGGTGTGTTTAGGGTGCAGGTTGCGAATCCATGTTTGCAGACTTGGGCCACTTTAATAGGCTTTCAATTCAAGTAAGTAAAGGTTGATAYGATTAATAAGAAAACTAAAATATGTCATATGAACTATTTAAAGTAAAATTGAAATAAAACATGTCATATGTATAGGTCAAGTTTGAGTTATATTAAGTCATTTCAACAAAGCAATACCTCATATCTCAAGTTTGGTACATCATTTATTTTATTTTATTTTACTATGTAGAGTAAGTTATTCTAGGCAATTTTAAACATTAGATTCAAGGGATGTACTTTTTTATTTGCTAACTATGTCTCACAAAGATTTTCAACTTGGCTTATATAGAAGTCATCAGTAAGTACAAAAGAGATCATTTAGTAAAATAGAATCTTTACTCTTAATCCTTAAATGCTTTATTTTTTTTAGCCTCTTAGAGCATTTTTTTAACAAAACAAAAATTTAATGCTTTAATAAATTTTAACAAAAGAATTCAAATTGTATTTCATATGATCTTATAGGGATTAAAGGAAAAATCAAAGTTACCATATTACAAATGGTTTGAAATCTTTCTAATTGAATTCGTTCTAAGTCTATCAATCCTTTGTTTGTATGTCAAACCAAAAAACATGGTAATGTAATAGATATCCGGTAAAAAAAACCCATTATTCTAGCCATGATCAATTTATCTCATCTCAAATGTTTTCTAGACATTTTTTGAAGAAATAGGTAATTATGTGTTTTTTGCTCAAGTTTCATTGTATTTGAGATTCATCTCTATGAGCTCTTGAAGCTTGAAAACCAAGTTTTGAAATGGAGTTTTTTGTATGAAGATTCGGAAAGAAAAATCAAAATTTTTTTTCTTTAAAAAATAGTTTTTGATATTTAAAATTGAGTGATTATACACTTTCAAACGACTAAAACTAGAAAATATACATGTAGTATTCTATTTCACTTTTTAAACTGTTCTCAACACCAAAAACATTAGGCAAGAAACGGGGCCTCTAGAAGGCCTCTTCCCTTTAAGAAACCGAATTCAGTAGTGAATAATGCTGGCCAGAATTTTAAAATATTAAGAATTCAAAAAAAAAAAAAAAAATTTAATTTAAAAAAAGCACAATCCTACATGGCGGAATCTCGGCCACATTAGACTGCAAAATAAATAATTTAAAAGAAATAATTTTTCCAATTTTTCTCATTGTTTTTGCAATTTTTTTTTTGAAACTCAGCAGCTGAACTTCAGCTGTTGCAGAAGTGGAGGCTTCTCGGGGGCCCGGTTTCTTGCCTAATGGTTGTATGTTGAACACTTAGGGTTAAAACAACTTGGTTTGGATATTAGGATTTAAGAAAAAAAATTGAGTATTTTTGTATAAAATTCCAAAAGATGCTAATTCTTTCTTTGGTGGTTGGTGCAGATGGCTTTTTCATTGGTAGTTTATCCAGCTTCAATCCTCACCTACACAGGACAAACGGCGTACCTCATAAATCATCCCAATGATTATTTACAAGGATTTTATAGATCAATACCAACACCTGTCTTTTGGCCTATTTTTGTCATTGCCACATTGGCAGCAATAGTAGCAAGCCAAGGGTTGATTACAGCTACATTCTCAGTCATTAAAGAATCTGTAGCTCTTGATTATTTCCCACCAGTGAAGATTGTGCATACATCCGAGGATACCGAAGGCCAAGTCTATTCACCGAAGGTCAATTATGGATTGATGGTACTATGTCTTGCCGTTGTTTTTGGATTCCAAAGTTCAACAGAGATCGGTAATGCCTATGGTATGTAATTCAGCTCCTAAAAAAAGTTTGATTACCCATACTCAAACTTTGATTTAAACCCTTAAAGGTTAGGGATAGTCCAAATTTTCAAAATTGTGAAGATGTATTATAAAATGCAACTTAGAGCAATAATTTAACCCATGAAGGACATTGAGGACCTAAAGTGTCTAATGGATGACTTCATTATTTGTTGTAGAAACAAAAAATGCACCTATTGATCCAATATTTGGAGCATTTGGGTGACTACTTTGATCATGGGAGGCTACTTACTTCAAGGGTTAATAATGACTTTCAAAACAAAATTGTAAAATAGGATTCATAGATCCTATTCATATAGTTATATCAACTAGTACCCAAACCAATATTTTTCAATAAAATTTGAAGTCAAAAATTGAAAATCCCACTTGAACTCTATAACAACTTGAATGTTTACGATTTTTGAAAAAAAAAAGTACTGAGTTCAAAAGATTAAATTCCAATTCTAGTGATTTTGGAAGGTTTTGACTTTAAGTATTTGTTAAAGTCATTTTTGAGGGGTATTTTTTGAATCAAAAAAGTTAAATTTTTTGAGTCCAAACCTACCACCATCCTTTGAATAATAGAATATTTGCAAATCTTTTAGAATCCATACCATACAAATCTTAAAAAACTATTAGAATAATCTTACAAAAAATTGATGGATGAAAAAATGCAATTTAGTATGCTTGGGATATATTGCATTCACTTGTTGTTCAAAATTTGAACGCTAACTTTGGTTCTTAAGGAGTCAAAAATAATTCATTTTGATTGGTTGGTTTGTAAAATCTCCAAAATATCATGATAGAGATCCATTTTAGGATTTTTTATTCTTTAGTATTTGATGACAATAGTGCATTTGATTTATT
The DNA here is from genome assembly GCA_006891605.1 of Pleurozium schreberi. Classification (NCBI taxonomy): domain Eukaryota; kingdom Viridiplantae; phylum Streptophyta; class Bryopsida; order Hypnales; family Hylocomiaceae; genus Pleurozium; species Pleurozium schreberi. The sequence continues at coordinate 52,724 of VACF01000495.1, read as the reverse complement.
GTTTTTTTGGATTTCATGTTCTTCTTTGCAACGCACTTTTACTTCTAATAAGCTAAAGGTATGGTTTTTTAGACAAAAAAATTGTTCACATGATTTATATATATATATATATATATATATATATATATATATATATATATTTTTTTTTTTATTATTTTATGAACAAACATGATAGATGAAATGATATTAAATTCATCTTGGTTGGATTTTGCACTTAGATTCATCTTGGAGTATTAATTCCTAAAAGATCATTTGTCCCTTAGAGGCAAAAGGGATTACAGTCTCAATTTTTGTCCTGATTTTTTTAAACTTCTTTTGAAGACATAAAAACTAACTAGCTTCATGAATATATATATTTTTTTCAATCGGTGCCCAGAAACAAAAGTTATGTCCAAAACAACGCATTAGATTTTTTTTGAGGCCTCTAGAAGACTTGTGGTTTTCCGGACTGTGGGAACACTATGGGAACATTGGGAACTTTTTCACGTAAGCAATCTAACATGGTCGAGACTCTGCCACGTCAAATTATAATAATTAATTAATTAGTTAATTATTTATCAATTATTTTAAAAATACTTTTTGTTTTTTTAATACATCCTGCAATTTTTGAAAAACAAATTTAATTTTTTTTTTCAAAATTTGAAATTCAAACTAGTAGTGACTTTGTATTCAAAATAGGGAACAGCTTTGGGGAGTAGCCCCAAAACAATCTTCTAGAGGCCTGAAAAAACATTTAAGATAATTGTTTTTTCAATCGGTAAATGGAAACAAAATTTATGCTGAAAACAAGGAAGAATAGGGGAGAGAAGGGGGGGGGGAGGGAGAAGGGGCAACAAAAAAAAATTGAATTTGAATTTGATTTTTTTTTAACCCCTCAACACCAAAGGGGCCTAAAAGTGGCCTCACCCAACCTGGCAGTCCACTTTGCATTACTCTAACTTTTGCATCCAATGTCCGATTTCAATAAAACTTGTTGGAAAAGTTGCGTATACTAGTCTAGTTTCTATGGTAAACTTTTCAGATCAATCCAAGATGTATTGAGTTTGTGAAAGTCATTCGAAGTTCTCAGGTTCAATTTAGGTTCAGCCCACTACAATGTGATGGCTTCAACTTCGGGGGACTGTATCTTTTTCATCAAATGTTTGTTTTCAATAAAATTTGTTGTGTTTTGTTCCCGTAAAGGTCTAGTTATTGTGGTAAATTTTTCATGCCAATCCAAGTTCTTTTGAATGTTTCGGAGCAATTCAAAGTTCAAAATCCAGAAATTTTTGCATTTCAGTGAACTTCGGCGACTCATAACTTCTTCGTATATGATTTTTTTTCAAAAAAATTGTTGGAAAAGTTGCGCTTACTAATCTAGTTTGTGTGGTTAAAATTTCATATCCATCCAAGACTTTATGAGTGACTGAGAGGCATTTTAGTAGAAGGAGGTACAACCACAAATGTGATTTTTGGCTACTTTTTTCACTATTTTTTGACATTTGAAATCCATTTTGCAAACACAATGAGTCATCTTTATGATATTTTTATCATCAAAGTGTTCATATTTTGGTTTTGAATCACTTTGTAGTTTAAAGTTTTTTCATTTGAGTCGATTTAAAAATCAAATCTCACCTCCAAATGTGTTTTTGAGAAGATTTCAGCACCTTTTTCCAACACTAAAACATTATAATCTTTCAATCTATATAGTCAAATGACCCCAAATTTGGTCCACAACATCTATAACATGCACACTACAATATCGTACGGTTGAGATCTTCATAACTAACTGAAGGCAGGATTTTTAACACTTGCAAAGAGAGGATGCTTTCAAGCATGGTTGGACCTTGGGCGTTGAGGGGTTAAACCTTCCTCATATAATTATATTTTTTTCGACATAAAAAGCTTTGATTCACCCCATTTGGATTTGTCATCAAAATGTTATGGACAATCTTGCTTTAAGGGCAATTAGAGCAATTTTGTGAAAAATTAACTTGTAGGATTCAGTTTTTAAATGCAATTCTTACAATTTAAAGAAAAAATCAGTTTCACATGGTTTAGTATTCTTGATTGAACAATCTTGCCATTTGGATTAGTGCATTTTAATTCCACCTTAAAAACATTAATAATTTAGTTTGTTTTGAATATTTTTCCCCCCCTAGATTCTCAACTCAAGTCTCCACCACAAAGATGTAAAGCTCAAAACTTTGTAGTGCAAAGAAATAAAGTTAAGAAGGTTCAAAGTCAAATAATCTCTTGAATAATCTAGTCCGGCAATGTGCTGTAAAACTTGTTTTTTTCACTTTAAACGCAAATATCTTGCAATCTGTGCAGTCAAAAATTCTGAAATGTTTTCTATATATTTTCATACCAATTAGGTGTAAGATCCTTCAGTTAGATGTGGAAAAAAACAATTTCCAATTTTTTTTACTCTTTGCTAAAGAAATGGCAGTAATGAGTGTTTATTTGCAGAAAAAAAGGCCTTGGTTCTTTAGGGGTTAAATAATATAAGATTCAACAAGCTAAATACATCTTCTACAACAATTTTTGAAGTAATTGAACGATGTAACTATACTATTTGCAGGAGTTGCAGTGGTTTGCGTCATGATGATTACGACATTTTTGATGACCATCATCATGCTTGTCATTTGGAATACAAATTGGATCTATGTTGCTATTTGAAAGCATATTTTGGAATTGATATACAAATCAAAATTGTAGACTTAGAATTGTCAATTCTTTTTGTATGGTTAGATTTACTAATACTATCACCAATCTATTTTTATAAATTTTGAAAGGAAAATTTCAAAATTCCTTCAAAATTTGATAACAAGCAAAAAAATTCCATTTTTGGAGTAAAATTTGTTGAAATGGATTTGAAATGAGGTTCTCTTGACATGGTGATTTGTTGAAATTTTTGTATCTTAAAGTCTATGACCTCATTATGGCAAATTCAATTTTGAACTAAAGTCAATGCAATTTTGGCTTGGTCAACCACTTGACATACTTGCACATTGATAATTTTAGAAAATATACACTCTAATAACACCAAATCCAACCTTTAGATAGAACAACAACTTGATATGGTATCTCCACAAATTAAAAGAACTTTCATCCAAGTAGTTAGGGAGATGAAACTTTTGTTTGAATCTATTCATCCTCTTGGAAAATGGACGTCAGAGCCCTTTAAACTTAACTCAAATTATTGTTGTCAAGATAAATTTAGGCTTCATATAATTTATTAGAAAAATTATAATATTTCTAATATTTAATTTGTTTTCCAGAATCGCATGATTTAAAAAAATTGATAGAAAAATCAAATCATTGTGATAATCAAAGGATATTGTATAAATAATATTTGAATGAAAAAATAATTTGGTTTTCTTTAATATTACTAAAATTGGAATGAAAATTAGTATTTTAAAACTTCATTAATTTGAATAAATAATAAGACAAACAAACAATACATTATATTGTATAATTGAGTATTTGACATTTGACTCATTAGAATTTGCATCCACAATAATTCATTAAACTTTTTTTCCTCAAAATTTGAAAATAGAGAASTAAAAAMTAAAAAGGCTTATCACATTTCATTTTCATAGAATGTATCAAATATCAAAAATGTATATTTTAGAAGTATCAATGAAGTTTGACCAAAGTTTATCACTAACTTTGGATGCAAGAACCTTAGAAAATACGGAAAAGGATAGTAAAATTATTCTAAAATGAATTATTTGTGGTCAATAAATTTGAAATTTGAAAYTTGAAATTCTAATAATAAAATACAAATACAACCAATGTTAAAATGTATAAGGATATTGTGAATTCATTAAACATAGAATAATTCCCTCAAAAGAGAACTATAAGAAGGAAAAATTTCAAGAAAATAGAGACTTTGAAAGTTTTCATGTAAAAATTAGAAAAATAATCAAAAGTATAAGTTGAAATTTGTCGCATCTATATGCGGCACCCCTACAAATGTGGTTATATACCAATATATTTCTTAGAATATTTACTATCCAACTCTGAAAAATGTGCAATGAAGGATAGTTTGGTGTTTCTTGCAAATGTCTCATCTATCTCACAAAATACACACTTGTACATTTATTAAATGCTAAAAGTAATGCAAATTTATGTTTATCACTTCATAAGTTTCATTTGTTTTTTGGGTGACTATAGGTGACGCAGTGTTTGATAGAGCATATAGGTTCTGCCCTTGATTGCTCAGATAACCTTGACAACATTGAAGGAGAGGAAGAAAGGATAAAAGAGGTACAAATGATTAGAAAAGCACAAGCTGCTGGAGCAGTGTATGTGATTGGAAGGTCAGAGTTTAAGATCAATAGCAATGCATCATATATCAATAGGTTCTTTGCTGGARTTCTTTATCCTTTTCTTAACAACATTTGCCGTTCTCGGGTATCATCCTTACACATTCCACCAACAAATTGTTTAGAAGTTGGAATGCACTACAATCTAGAATGAATAACTAGCCTCTTCTATGTATATTTTTTTAATTCTTAAAAGCATTTACAATATGAAAAAGTTGTAGAGTATTAGAATGATACAATGAGTTATCTTAGCATTGATGTGAATGGTCAACACCATTGTAATATAGTCAAACCTCTCTTACTACATGGGAACGGTGGGGAGTAGTTTTAGCAAGGTGCACATAGAGAAGCTCAAGTGCCAATTGTCAATTATGTCAACATGCTCATGTCATACACTAATTGTGTTTGATTGGTGGTCCATCTGAAAAATACAATGATGTCTCACATAAATAACTCCATCAATAGTTAATGTAGCCAACTTTATGCACATAAGGAGTATGCAAATAAAGAACTACAGTCATATATGCAAGTAGGGAATTTGCATTATGAGAGGTTCAATTGTAATTTTTGCAACTTGACATCATTTTTGTGGAGGAAAATGGTTAAGAAATATTTAATTTTTCCTAAATACCTTAAGATTTACCTCATGAGTGGAGGATTACTAATATGTGAGCCTAAGAGTGCGAGCCCATGAGCCTAGAAGACTATTTATCTTATAAGTGTCTATAATATAGAAACCTACCATGATTACAATGTAACTATATTATACATACCTACATTAGAAGTGTTTAGATTATAAGCACCTTCAATGATTGTATGATATCTACTTATAAATATGCTCACATGCTTGCATTTTCATGATCATACACTAGCTAGCATCGGAAGTAGGTGGACATTTTGCAAATTTCTAACTCATAAATTCCTTAATATTTTTGTTTACTTTCAAAATGTCTAATATGATTATACTAAGGAATTATTAACCCCTAAGTGCTCAAGGGAGGGTTGCTATTATGTGAGCCTAGAAGCATGAGCCCATGAGCCTAAAAGACTACACACCTATGTTATAGGTGTCTACATTATAGAAACCCTCCATCATTATGGTGTACTATGTTATAAATACCTAGAATATTTCCTAAAGTTTCTTGACTATGTTTTCACCAAAAATGCTCCAAAACAACAATTTCTACTACAAGTACCAAATTCTAGAAAAAAAAAAAACATTTTCAGACACATGTAATCATAGGATTTTGTAGGATACTAATTTGAATGATGTGAAAAAAATATTAGAACCTTCCACCGTATGGATTTGCAAGATATTAGCATTTGAATTGACAATATCCTATTTTGACCTTGCAAAAAATTAGGACAAGTGTACTTCACAAGGTCACATTTTTATAAAAAAATGTCCATGTTTTTTTTTTTTTTTTGGATTCATTTTTCAAGGCAAGTTGACTACATGCTTGAAAATTTTCAAATCATTTGAAATTGTACAACATAAAGGAAAAAAAGAGTAAGTAAAAAGACAAAGAAAATGATTCAAAATATTATGTTGTTCAGAATTTAGTTATGGAATTCAAATATGCCAATCCCATTGGTTGCAATGATGTAATAAACAATCTACATCCTATATTTTGTTTTTTTCAAAAAATATTGAAAATTGAGTGATATAAAGGACCTCAAACTTTCAAAGTTTATTTTAAGGTAAAGAATCCACTATTGCTTGCAAACTAGAACTCCTCATAACTTTCATCTTATTAATCAAAATGAAATGAATCAAAGCTTTACCAAGAGCTTTATAAGTATGTATAAATCTAAAAAACCAACCTCAAATTGACTTCAAAGTTGACAATATTAGACAAACAAGGCGGTCTAGTGAATGTGTTTGTCATGTTGTTGACCAGTTCAAAAGAACAATCATGACCCAAATAGATAGGGCATGAAGACAATTCCAATCCCTACATGCCTTGTCATTGTCATCAAGGCCGTTGATCAAGGTCCTTAGTCATGTTTATGGACCACCTTATTTGGGAGCATTTTTGTACATTAAAGGCTATTTATTTCCTTCCTCCCCACTTCCGCTGTTAGTATCTTTTCTAGGTTGTTTTACAACTTGCTTGGGGATGATATTATTTCTTCTTATTCTCATGCCCTAGGCTTGCCTCATCCTTCCCCCTCCTAGCCCCATGCAACTTGCCCATCTTCTCCATTCCACCCCCTTCTTGCCTTTCATGTCCCCTCTTCCACCCCCTCACCTCTTTTTCTTCAGCTCATGCCACTCTTGGATCCCTTTTACAAGCCCTAGAACTCTAGCACTTCTCTCTAGTTGTTCGATTTGGCTTCACCTCAATCATTCCTCCAATCACACTCTCCTTGGCCTTCCTTGTTTCATGTCCTCCTTTCTTTAGGCTCAAGTCACTCTTAGGACGCCCCCATGAGCCCCATTGCACCAATGTTTTTCTTCTAGAACTTGAGTACGTAGGCCTTGATCACTTCAACCCCTCATTTTCATTCCTTCTACTTTCATTACCCATTTAATTCACCACCTCTCTTTTGTCAAAATCGTCTAGATCTTAATTGAGAACATACCTCCCATTCCCAGAACAAATAGAGCGGTGAAAAACTGGAATAAAAAGTGAAGACACTCTACTCGTATGACAAAGCCCTACTAAGGGCGGACAAATGCAAAATTCCAAATTCTCTATGATGGTTTTTGCTTGTTGCCAATTTTAAGCGCAAACCCCTTCCTCTTTGTATCTCTTGTATGATTGTTTTTTAGAATTGTCATTATCAACCATGCTTGTATTTAAGTTTCATATTCTATGGTCTATAATTTTAATACGCAAAATTGCCCATTGTGGATTTCACATGGGCTAGTGGTGATTAACCCCTAAAAGCCCAAGAGGTTTGGACAAAACACAAATGTGTTATAAAATATAAATTCTATAACTTTTTTGAAGTTTGCATCAAAGAAGTTTATGTGAAGCATTTGGATACAATATGCAAAAGTTATGAAGGGTCAAAGTTTGATTCTAAAAGGGTTTCTCTGTACATAAGTGAATTTGGGTTACCTACCTTAAATATAAAGTGGGCCTTAACTCCAGATTGCCATTAACAGACATCTAACCAGGTCCTTCATGTCTGGAGAATCAAAGTAGAAAAGAATAGGGGTTGGAGTTTTTTTAACAAAATTCCAGAACGGGGTTCATGATACCTGCAATTCAGAGCATAACTTGTCCCAAAACTCCAATAATACTGAAGCCAGACAAACTTGTAATTTCTCAGCAGAAATCAGAAATCTGATGTTTCAGTCTCAACACCTCAACGCTCACAGTTCCTGGATTGACAGCAGAATCTTGGGATTGCAAGTATATTGTAAACTGTTTGGGTTGGATATCATTGAGAATTCATTTGTACATATAAACACTAAAAGTGCAATTACTATATGTACATAGTAGTAAGGGTTGCCCAGGTTTTACAGGAAAAATCAACCCTCATTTAGATTCACAACTAAACGCACAACCGCAAATTAGCAGCAGCAGCAATAACAACTTTCGCCAGCAATGAGCACTTCGAGTCACTTTTAAGGAACAGAAGTGACAAATATATGCAAGTCATTCCTATGTAGGGACATTTATTAACCATTTTTATGGAGGCTTTTTATATGAATATTAAACTGGTCCAGGATTAGAGTTGTCAGAAGACATACTAGTCTCACTTTGCGACCTGGAGTAGAATTTGCTSAATGTCGATGTTGTTGTGCAGCTATTTGAGTCAAAACTTACTCCTTCAACATTAGTTGAATTTGTGTTTCTGTCATTTTCTGAAGCTTTCATGGAAGTCACTCCACGGATGGTCCGAACGCTTCGAAGAATACGTGCGGGTGACGCAGGTGTTGAATCAGGAATGGAGGGATCTGGATCTGGCAATTCACTGTTTAGAAGCATAGGCCCATCTGTTGATRTGYTTGTGCCATTCTTGTGTCCTGCGCCATTATTGTTGTTTTGACGATAATAGAGACCTGGTAAGGCAGGGCGGGGTGATCTTGGAGCCCACGTTAGACTGGTCCTCAGAGCTGCTGCAGGGGGAGCAGAACAATCATCTGCTTGAGAGCGAAGAAACTCCATAGTCCGGGTCATTTTCTCAATGGAATTCGGAGAGACAGCAGAATTAGCCAGGGTCAGCTCGGTCAGAGCTTCTTGAAGCCCAAGTACCTCCAACTGCTTACCAAGGGCTAAGATGGTGCGTTGGCACTCTGCTAGGGCAGCTGCGGCTATCTCCTGCTCCTGGAAGATGCAATTGGACATTGCACGAGTGTAATGAGCCCCAAATCATATTAATTTCAGGTCAAGGTATGGCAGTATGATTCAGYACTCGGGAATGCACGAAATATCAAGGATAATAGAATTCAATACCTTCCTTGCACTTCTTTTGGTTGCATCATTCTCCACCAATGCGAGTTCCAACCGCTCACCATCCTTGCTATTTTCGTGTCCTCGGTAATGATCCATTCTCCCAACTCCCCTGATGCATGATCGATTATTCCTATCAGTCATCATTCTAAACATAAAGCATGAGGAACACGGATAGATATTTTCTAACTGGTGAGCGCCTAGTAACGAGTACTTCAGATATAAATGTGAGAAAAACTAACCTATGTATTTGCTCTTGAAGATCTTCAAGCTTTGACACAACCTCCTGGTGTCGCTGACGTTCTCCATGCAGCTCCACTTCCAAAGCTGCAACTTTATCATGAAGCTGATGCATTTCAGCGTCTGTAGTTCTCATGCTCGCTTCTAGCCTACGACTTGGAGTTGACAATTCCAGTAATTCTCGTTCTATCAAGTCCTCTTCCTTCTCATTGTCTTGTGCAGCCTGCGCATGACCTCAATTATCTAAGCAACTTGCTAATCGAGTATCGGCATCTGTCAATTCCAAGAACTTCGAGTAATAAAAATGGCCAAAAATAAACTCCATTTTCAGTGATTTTGAGCGACTACGAATACGTACCTGCCGTGTTYGCAAGTTGGTTACAAGACCCTCGGCTTCATKCAWCCGTACCTTCAAGCCTTCCACTCTCTCATTAGCCTCAACGAGGTGTTGGTCCATATCTGATAAATTGTTCTCCAGTTCATTTTTATCCGCCTTCAGTTGCATAATTTCAGCTTCAAATTGAGGTAGTCGCTCCATTTCCGCTTGAACCTTCATCTCCGCATCTRCTTGCTCTGCTCGTATTCTGCTTAACTCTTCTTCCTGCTGAGATATCCTCCCTCTCGCAGATTCCAAGTTCATCGATATTTCCAGCCATTCACTAGCAGAAGTGTCACGGTCTTTTCGCAAGTTCTCGAGTGCGGCACCTTGTAACACTAAAATGTAATCCAGGGTGGTCGCGAGCTCTAGAACAAACTTAAAAACATCTGCTCCAGTTTGGAGAAACGCATTCGCAGATAGCATCAGGCTACTCATTAAAGTGTCCAACCTCGTATCCTGCCAATGCAAAGACAGGACAATGGAACTGCTCATAGAGARCCTTGACTCCTGCTGCTCTGATGTTGCAGTAGGTTCAGATTCAGTTCCAGTAGCTTGGGCCAAGGCTTTAGTGATGTGAACTAGTTTTTGGACAGCAAAAGAAAGCTCCCCATCACACTTCCTTAAATTAGCTTGACTTTCCAGCAAAGAGTCCACTCGTCCTTGCAGATCAATAACCGAATGTTCGTTAGCTGAATTTTTACGTTGCAAGAATACAAGCTGTTCCTCGGCTACAGCAAGCTTGGCACCAAGCTCATGGCACATGTGGTTTGCTGCTTCAAGATCCCGTTCCTTCTCTACGARTGCCTCTTCTAGACTAGAAATACGAAGCTGAAGATTTAAATCTTGAGCAGCACCGAACGCAACAGCAGCCTCCTCTGCATGCTCGGAGCCGTTTGAAGAATGCACCTGAGACTGGGAATTTGTCAAACGTTCCATTTCTTCAAAATCGTCCATAAGTTCGAAGTGCAGTGAGTCTCGTGTCGAGGACAATGTTTTCGAGGACAAMTTATTCWGGTTCGATGTCCAATTCTCAGSTGATAATTTCTCTACTTGTAAGGCTGATCTTGAAGCTGCGAAAGTATACGAAGACATTGGTTTAATAWGCATCAGGGGCACCTTAATTGCTCAATCCATGATAGTTTTGGACAAAGCGTAGGAATAAGCAGGCGCATACCTAATCTCAAAGCCTCAACTTCCTCCTCCACAGATGATAGACGATTGGTTGTTTTTGCACACAGGATCTTAGCTTCTTGCAGTTCATCGTTCCGCTTGGACAAAGCTTCCTTGAGCAATCTTGTTTCTTCCTGCAGATTTWGAATCTTCTCGGTTGAAGYATTAGCTACCAGAGCCGACTGCAAATTTTCTTCTTCTTGGTGAGATATGTGGTCCGCTCCAGTTTGACTTCTTCCCAGAGCTCTTCTGCGTGGACTTCTCCCAGAATCTGATCCCAGAGGATCCATATCCTGCTTTAACCGCGTCATTGCTGCGTTGCCTGAACACGAAAAAGTTGAACCCACAAGATAACTTACTCACGGAAAGCTAGGAACCTGGTAGATAAGGTTCATAATACTAATACTCACATCATGAAAATCAATGTGGGAATTGACTTGGCGGAGAGAAGACCTACTTGGAGTCTTCTTGCGGACCAAGATACGAAGGCGGTTGCATTCTTCGCTAAGCTTGCTGATCTTCTTCAAAGCTTCTGCGAGTTGTTTGGAAGTCACATCCGAGCATACAAGTTGTTTCCTGGCATCCTCAAGCTCTGACGTTCGAGCCTCAAGTCCTTTGGTTACCAGGCGAATATCGTACTTGAGGCCGACATTATCTTTCTCCATTCCTTCCAGACGCACCTACACGAGTTCCAAAATATGTAAAATTCTGAGACTGCAAATCATTCTTCAYAGATTCCTGCTTGAATGGGCGGGTTCTACTAAGAAATTCAATTCCACTTATAACCACCTTAGGCTTTCTCTCCTACCTCCAATCTTCAAAGGCAAAGCGTACTTTATAGAATCAAACTCACGCTAACCAAAATCTATCCGATTTGTACAAATTTTCAAACTATGGATTGATGAAACTGATAGTCAAAATTCGCATCGAAATGCCGGGTATGAAAGTCTTTTGACTTCTAATTGCGAGATTGGTCCCAGTTTGAAATGCAAGCGTAGCTCCGGTCTGAGCAACCAAGGGCGGCAGGGTGGGATGGCAGACGAAACATGATTGATCATCGGCGAGATCGGTCTCAATTTGAAATGCGAGCATTGCTCCGGTCTCAGCAACCGAGGGCGGCAGGGGGAGGGGTGGCAGGGGAAGCACGAGCTGCAGCTGATCCTGCTCCTCCCTGCGATGATCAAGTGCTGTCACTGTTGCCGCAACAAGTGTTCTGCAACGTCGCATGTGGCAGGGGAAGCAACGAAGCCAGAAGTTGCAAGTGGATTGATGCTCGACTTCTCTCTCGTCTCAGACTCTCACTGGCCTCGCTTTAACTTACAATCCCAGCTCCGACTTACGGTCTCTTATTACCATTGACACTTTGACAGTCTTTAACCCTGAAAGGGTTAATTAATACTAACCCTGCTTTTATTAAAGACAAAAGTGTCCTGTCAATTTCATGTGTGGTTCTTTATAACTGTCCACATCCTTGGAGGTACCAGCCAGTCGATTACATGTTGTCCTCAATGTGTCCATTTTACCATCGGTGGAAATGGATACCTAAGCAAATGATCCTCACCTATATCAAACATTCAGAATCTGTAGTTGCAACTTTTTTTTCATTTTTCATTTTTTCATTTTGACACAAATGAAATGAAATTTTCATTTCAAGAGACAAAATACAACCCACCAGCCAAGAATGGCCTTGGAGACAGGACACACAACCCAGACACACAGTAGTTGCAACTTATGAAATCCATAACGTTAGAAGAGGTTTGGAGCTAGTAGAGGGTTGCAAGTTCCCGGGCGGCAAGAATGTAGTTCCCGTGCAATTCTTGTATAGGGACTGCGCCACAACAACGTTGTGACGTGGCCAAACTTTGGCCATTTCATTTTTCTTTTAAATTGTGAAAAATAAACTTTGAACTTTATTTTTATTACAAAATTTTATTTTTATTTTTATAGTAATTGTAGCCATGATAGCAATTAGCTACTCCTTTGTTGCATCGGGAACAAGCCTGACACGGTCCTTTACTACCGGCCCTAAATCTCTTCTAATGAGAACCCTATAGATAAGAGGTTGTCTTCTGCGGCTACATACTTGGAAAGTGCATGTAGGTGTGTAGGGTTTGCAATTGGCCATGGAATTTCAAGGCCTACTCAACACCCAATGTTGGGATACCTTCTGCACTTTGCATCCACATAATTTAGTCTACACATGCAATCATATTCCCTACAAAGAGTTGTAGAAAACTAAAGGCTACTTTACACCTTGACGTTGGGGCAATTCTCTTTTAGGTTGATTGTACAAAATTTCAGCCCCTTTCACACTAAAGGCCATCTTCAACTACTCATTAAAATAATGTCAGTGCGAAGGTCAATTCTCCCGTATGTGAATGCCTTCAGGCCAAGAAGTTGGGCCAATTGAATAAAATTTAGAAAAAAGAGAGAAAGGGGCTGAAACTTTCAAGGCCACTTTACATCTAAAGGGTGGACTAATTTCCCTTGAGTCCCATCGCACAAATTGCAACAAATTTGATATTTTGAAAAAAGTAACATTTTATAAAAAAAATAATTAAAAATGACATTGGCTCCAAGGCCAAAAATTAGTCTTCAATTTTTGGTGCACACAATTGCGCAAGTTCCAGCCAAGTCAGATCATATCTTTTTTGAACAAAGGACTCATTCCACAAAATTGATCTAACCTCTAGGTGAAAAGGGGTTGAAACCAATTTCATCTTGATTCCAAATTACAAGTGAGGATTTAGGGCCTCTAATACAACAAATTGGCATGAACTCTAGGACTATAAAGTGACCCTAAGCATTTTGTTTCAATTACAATAAATTTATCTCTACTATTGAAAACATAATATGAATTGTCTTTGAAGCACTTACATTATTGCAAGTACTACCGTAATACACAATGCTAAGAATTCCATCTTTGACATGCTACATAAAGCTTTTTTTCTAGTGAAATTTTGCTAGATTGTCAAAATTCTAACCTCTACTGGTTTGTCCTTCCAAAATCTAGCATGTGCATTGAGGCCAACACAGGGACTCTAGTCCACAAAAAAAGCCCTAATGCCACCCTATTACTTGTTGGATGTTGGACAATCAAGTGATGACAAATGACAGTCCTGTTCAAAATTCTTCATTTCCCCAACTTGCTATCTTACTAAAAACRCGTTTGGAGTACGTCAATAGCAATGCTCTATTACTTAATAAGTCATACATTTGAAGCTCAAAAAGACCTCGCAGTCAATTCTACCCACTGATTCACTTAATAAGACCATTACAGACAAGCCAGGGCGAATTGACCCTTTATTGTCAGCATTTTTATCCCTAGAGAAAACCATTACATGAGATTTGAGGCCTCCAAGAGATTGCAAATTCCTGGACTCCGGGAATGTAGAAAAGTGAGAAAACCATTACATGAGATTTGAGGCTTCCAAGAGATTGCGAATTCCTGGACTCCAAGAATGCAGAAAAGTGCGCTGCATCAGCGCTGTGACGTGGCCAAGAGTTGGCTACTTCATTTTATTTAATTTTTAATTTTTTAAATTTCTTTTAAATTTTCTTTTTTGATTTCAGACACAAAAACAAAAATGAAAAAATTAGTAGAAATTGGAACCTTGACAGCAATCAGCCATTCCTTTATTGCATCGGGAATAGGGATAAAATGGCCCTCCATTGCCCTCAAATCTCATGTAATCACTGGATTTTTTTATTTGCTACATATAATAAAATTTACAAATTCTGAATTCATATTTGCAATCAAGATGCCCCATAGTAGCAAGGGGTGGCAAAGAAATACAAAATTTGTGTGGCACAAAACAGGGGGCAATTTTTACATTTACCTTTTGACTGCGCAATAAGGGAGCAAGTCCTCCCTGGCCTCACAAACATGCATTAACCCCTAAATGTTTTTGACTATGTTTTCACCAAAAACATTCTTAAACTGCCATTTCTAATACAAGTATCAAATTTTAGAAAAAAAATATTTTTTGCAATATATAACCATAGGATCTTGTCGTATGTTGGTTTAAAAAGATGTGGAAAAAATTTCAGAATTTACCACCATGTAGGTTGAAAAATATTAACGTTTGAATTGAAAAAAATCTTTTTTTTGGCCTTGCAAAAAACCGGGTAGCTACACTTCACAAGGTCACATTTGTATGAGAAAATGTCCAAACTGATGGTGATTACTCTTTGGATACATTTTTCAAGGCAAATTGGCTACATGCTCAAAAAATTTCAGATCATTTGAAATTGTACAACATATAGGAAAAAAATTAGTAAGTAGGAAGAAATAGAAAATGACTCAAATTACTAAATTTCAAACAATTTATTTATGGAATTGAAAAATGACAATCCCAATAGTTAAAATGTTGTTATGAACAATTTACACTTTATTTTTTTATTTTTTTCCAAAAGTATTAAAAATTGAATTAAATAATGGATTTCAAACTTTTTTTGTAGAGTAGAGATTCTATAACAACCCACAAACTATCCCGCACTAAAAATCCTCATAACTTTTGACCCAATGATCAAATTAGAATGATTCAAAGCTTTCCACTTAGATAAAAATCTAAAGAAAAATTTCAAATTTTTGTTTTAAAAAAAAGGAGTTTTTTAACCCCTAAAGTTCCTTGACTATGTTCTCACCAAAAATGCTTCAAAATTGCCATTTCTAGTGCAAGTACCAAATTTTAAAAAAAAATCTTTTTTTGACACATGTAACCATAGGATCTTGTAGTAATCTAGTTTGAGAATATGTGGAAAAAATTTCAAAAATTTCCACCATGTAGATTGCAAGATATAGTCGTATGCAATCCAGCATGAGCAAGACTGGTAAAACCTCCAGAAGCTTGTCAAGGTGGGTTTTGGTAAAACTCCGTAGTGTATTAACAAAGGTTGTCTGTCTAAGCTGAAAAATCTCCACGCTTGAAAGTAAAAAAAGATTTGACCGAGGGAAAAAAAACAGCTATGAGATATCCAAGTCACGTCGCTATCATGCAGAACGGCGAGCCAGTGTTCTATTCACAATCTACCGAGAAGCAAAGTGTTTTGCTTCACCAGTAATTCTCTCAATTTCTCCATCAAATCTGGATCACTGCGTAAGAAATTCTCAAATGCACCACGCAAATGATTCAACGTCTCACAGCTCCTGCTGGTAGTCAGATTTAGCAGCGTCTCGAAAAAATACTGCCATAAAGACACGTTCCAATACCTGCAACATGCTTTGGGAACTTAATACACTTTCAAATTACTAGGTTGCACCATTTATAATTAAAACAAACTGAAAAATCCATCTCCACAAAATCTATTGGCCAAGAACACCACTTATAAGTAGTTTTAGCAAGTACTAATGAATGATGACTATAATATAGAAAGTTAATCAACGTTATWATACCTTTTGTAAGGCGCTTTGGGCCGGTTAATGACGTGGGAGGTAGCACTGGTTGAGCGATTGTCTATCTCCAAGTAGCTTCCGTGCAGAAGACAGTGTACTACCCCACACAATCCATATGTATCAACCTACCAGATCATCATGAACGTGTGTCAGCATCAAATACAGCAATAGGTTACCAAGATAATCATACTAGCTCATGGTTACCTTCCTCAATTCAGGGCGAATCTGCTGGTTATTAAAAAGCTACTACTAGAATACGGGAGCTCATTACCTGAAAAGTCCAGGGTTTCTTCTCAATCATTTCTGTGGACCGAAAGCCTTCAGTCTTGCTGTCCCCCACAAATTCAGTTCCTTCGGCGAAAAGCGAGAGATCAATACTGCGGCCCCAATCAATAAGGCARACACCCTGCTTACAAATGGATAGTCCTCTTCAGAATAGCAAATGTACTAATTAATATACCGCTCAAATTCAAGCAACTACTAATTTCACCATTCATTTAAGCAACAACAACCAGGTTACTCCTCAAGAGATAATTGCCGGGAGGCCCTGACCTGCTGCTTCCAGGAGCCTGGTTTATCAGGAGCCCACCCTCCTAGGTACTCACTGCAAAACCAGGAAACCACGATGTAATCTTCTTGTGTACATCCGTACTGCATTTTGATA
This sequence comes from Pleurozium schreberi, assembly GCA_006891605.1. NCBI lineage: Eukaryota > Viridiplantae > Streptophyta > Bryopsida > Hypnales > Hylocomiaceae > Pleurozium > Pleurozium schreberi. The sequence continues at coordinate 36,154 of VACF01000495.1, read as the reverse complement.
CCCAAAACTACTTTATTCCAATTCAATTTCAAAATTCTAAAACTATGAAGACTAATACATATTTCTAGAGACAAATATGACGAGAACTTCTCAGACAAGGAAAGTAGGTTGGTGGGGTCTGGACCTGCTACAGCGTACGAGCAGATTGTCTGGCTTGAAGTCTCCATGGATGAGACCAACCTTGTGCAGATTTTCCAGCATGTGCAACATTTCAATGGTATAGAAAATGCATAGAACTTCATCCATTCGTTGGCCCTTACCGAAATGGATGTTAATAACATCCTGCACTCCAGGAAGTAAATTGCTACGATTAGCACAGATTGTGCAGGCCAACCTCTAGTGMGCATGCTCTGTTTTGTGCACACGATGCAAACTAAAATTGTGCACCTAGATCCCTTGAAAAAATATATAGGTCCAAATATTGTATTWTTATTCTTTTATGCGTACCTGAAGAGTTCCATATTGACCAAGGTCGCACTCCAAGAAGCTACAGTCCKCATATATGTGTATGTTCTGAGCTCTTCCAAAGGTGCATCTCTAGAACCAGTAACAAATTTTGTAGGATCAGCACAACAGCGAAWCTTTCAAGTCCTGCTCTAAAAWGGMTTGATCTGATATGCATGTGCTTCCTGATTATTATGGTTTGGACSAAAAGCAYAGATTTGAAAGACAAAGGCGTCGGACAAAGTCTACGGCAATAAAGTACCTCCTCAGWAGGAACCCGCATATCAAGCTGYCGATATGTATAAAAYTCCCAGGGACAAGCTGGCTTCTGAACCTRAAGCACCACTYAAATAAGATTTGTAACTTGCCGACAAAGGGAATCTATCATTTAGAATGATAAAATTGTGAAGGCACACAATAGGCCCGCCAGGAATAGTCCTTGTACACAAAGGTCAACACTTCAAGATCTCTGAATAATCGCAAAAACAAACAACGGTGCATGAGCTTTGTTAGCTCATATTTAGGAGAAAACAGCAATCTTAACAGATCTATTTGGAATTCGCATTGCCAAAATACCGTGGAAGCTACCAAATATTTTGAATATCCCCACAACTTCTGYTTAACTCCGGCAACTCTTACTTTCAGAACCACGCGCTGACGATCTCCTGTCGTATCGACAACCTCAGCCATGTAGACTCGGCCAAATGCACCCCGACCTGCGTAACTCTTCAACTGATAATCGCAGCAGCCTGCATTTCAGAGTAACAATTCCGGGACAGATTTAATACATGTTTCATGGGGTAAGCAAAAAGCGTATTCGCTAGATTGCAAGGATGGACCCAAACTATTCTCCACAGAGATTTATCACATTCCCAAGCAGAATTTCTTCATTCAAGACCGGTTCACGCAGTCCAGAGATAGTACACTACTGTATCATTGTCTTCAGACGTACCCAGCTGCAATGCTGTGTTCTTCAATCTGTTCCTCACAGCAGACTTGTTGGAAAGCAGAGAATGCAGACTCACTTTCCCAGAGTATTTCTCGGAGYTATGAATGTACCCCTGAACAAAAGCCAAGTGACGTGAGTATGTTCGGAACGAAGAACGAAATACTGTGGCTTGAAGCAATTAAGTAGACTCTCAGACACCAACTTCTTAAGTGTACCTTGTTGACAGAGTAAACACCTTCAGTCAATCGCCTCCTAGCAAACTTGATCTCTTAATTATCTGCTTTCTTAAGACATCAAATTTTCTCAATCAGCTCACCTCATAATCTGATAACGGTGGGTCCAAATTTGTCAAAAAGTCGTCTATCAGTGCTCGATCCCATGGATAGACTTTTCCTCCTGGTTTTCTGTACTCTATTTGTGGAAGTCTAGGCGCCACAAATTTTCTGTTCAAAAATTAAAAATAGAAGCGAAGTCATTATAGGCTATATGGCCGCTAGCGCAAAACTGCGAACTTTCAAGTAGTTCATAGTCTGTAGGAAAATTGGTGTATCAAGATCCCTGAAATGGATATTTCGCACAATGGACGCAATCAAGGCTAACGCTCCTGCGGAGCAAGAAAGAAGAGTGTCGATTTACCTTTGAAGAGCAGTTCCACCACTTGGCCCTGCACAGTCTTCGACACCAGGTCCTTCATCTGAGGAGATAGGTGTGAGGTACACCCTTTGCTTCTTGCTCTTCCTAGTATCACTCACTTCATCATCGCTAATATAGATACATTGGATGTCCYTTGCGTCCTCAGGAGCCAGGTCGTTTACTGCGTAAGTTCTACTTATATTGCCATCTTTACGAAAACTCACGACATCCCTTGTGTGCAAGGTGGCTGCCCCGTCACGATGCAAATGTGCCTCACTGCATGAACCCCAATGCTGTCCGAAGCTGACATCTCTCCGTGATGCCTGTGSACTGAACATCGACATTATGTCTACATATAYGACCRATTCCTTGTCGATGGTGAGATCATCAAGGTAGCTCTTCTCAGTTCTTTCTTGAAGTTTGCATGGTGAGGAGTTCATTTTGCTGCCTGGCCTACTAAGAGTCTGATGCACGTTGTTTGACCATCTTTGTTTGTCCACCATATCCACCACGTTTGTCACGTTCTTCTCATTGTTGCAGGCCACAGGAACTTGATATGCTGAAGAAAATGGCTGCGAGGCCTTCTCTTCGATCCKTTGACGGATTCTTTCTTCCTCGAAACTAATTTCTGCTTCATCTGTTGTGCTCTCGTAGATCTTGGATCCATAATACACCGGTACTGCAAGACAAATCGATCTTTTTAATGTTAGCTAATCAAAACTGCACTCCTACCTATCCTAGCCCTTATTTCGGAAGAGATAGAAGGGAACAACATCTGCAGAAAATGTTACTCACCAGGACGTATACCACGAGATTCGACACTTCCTTGCATGCCTGGGAGCGAAACTTTCATAATACCGTTGAACCTGAGAAATTACCAGATACAAAAAATCGATTCAAGGATAGATAGTGTCCATGGATACGGTTATTAAGCAAGGGGCCTACGAATATCTGCAGCATCCCGATTCGAGATCACAACCGTGAAGMGGAACTACAAGTGTCCAACCTTCAATACCAGAATTATCAGCAATAGGCCCCTGCGCTCCTCTATGGACAAGTCTTGAAAGTCAGAAACCATTAGCCATGGATTGTCAACTACTTGAAAGAGTAGAAAATTGTTGTCAATRTTAGTGTCCACTCTTTCAAGTCGTTGACAAYTCATTCTTGACAATTATTCACTTGTAGTTCACATGTCAGCCCCTGACTCATTAAAGTGGCATCACCTTGCTCGTTCTTTCGAAGAACAACCTGTCGTTGATTTCGACTCTGGCGTGCGATCGTTCGACAGCAAAACGTTTTATGCATAATTATCAGTTTTTCAAGTCGTTGTGCTCCTCTGTAGCCAAGCCCGCGGAACATAGTCAACATCAGGTTAGCAATCAGAGAAAAATCTAAAACTCGAAATCCGAAACAAAGCCAAAAACTAGAACATAGAAAATCAATTGCAAAATAACGCTCACAAACTGAATTTGCCGATTTGAAGACACAACCAGCCTTGAAATAGTCCATGCTCTAATCCAATCCCATTCGCTTCGAACCAGTAAAACACTTGACATACTTGCACATTGGTTATTTTAGAAAAATATGTACTCTAGTAACACCAAATCCAACCCTTAGATAGAACAATTTGGCAAAGTATCTCCACGAATTAGAAAAAATTTCATCCAAGCAATTAGGAGGATGAAACTGCAGTTTCAATCTATTTATTGTTCAGTTTCAAGACGTCGGTGCGCTTGAGGGTTGACAAATTAGGTTGCCTTAGCCCAAGATAGTTCCTTCACAAGCTCTCAAAGTCAACAAATATTTCCTACAAATATCTTCATTTGTACACATGGAGGTTTACGAGTCCCACTTAAAGCAACACCTAATTCAAAAGTAGTGAATTCTTCTAGAGTAACAATAAATATTTATATAGTGTCACATGTCAAGAAATTAGTGTGGGGCAATCCAATTTCACTATATAGTGTAGGGTAGGGATAGGAGATAAATTTTTCAAGCACAAAATAGGGGGTCTTTCCTCCCCCATCCCTTGAATGATTAGGGGGGATGAGCAAGAGGATCAATACACCCCAACCCTTTTTTAAGTAGTCCTATAGTCCTCTGCCCCCAAGTATGGTAACTTTTCTACAATGCAACAACCTTCACATACATAACATTGCACTAAAAGGACAAATCAATGTAGTTGTTCAGTTGTATAGTAGAAGTGTGACCATCCACCAATATCTGTTTTGTAATCTTTGAGTTATATTGATGTGTTTTCTTTTCCTAAGTGATACAAAAGATATCTCGTTTGAATTTGTGTGGTTACAATCTAAAAAGTAATTAATAATGCTTATTAAAACTTAGTCTTCTTGTTTAGTTTTGACCAAACTCCACGAAGCTCAAAAAGACCATAGACATTTCAAGGTTAATAAGATGTAGGTATGCATCTATCCTTTCACATAGAAAATTCCCTCAAAATCTCAATTTTCTTAATTCAATCTCTTTTTCTTCACCYACTTTCACGAATGTTGTTTACTGTAACTGACATGCATCAAGAAAGTACCCCCCTATTACAACAATATTGTTTCAATGGTCTCACAATCCAATATTGAAAGTATATTGTTAATGTACAAATTAGTATTGTAACAATACTATTTCAATGGGAAGCACTGTTCCCATCGAAACTACATTTGTTGTACTAGTACTGATGTTGACTACAGTAATACACTTTCAGAAACAATATTGCATTAGTACTAACAGAGCGGGGGGTATTTACCGATGTAGTGGCAGTTCGTCTCTTCCAGGATCAATCTCCCGCTTCTCCATGACGTTGGGAGTCCAAGCGCTGACGCGACCCCCGGAAAGAGCAGACGAACTTGCATCAGCTTGAACATTTCGGATCCTATAAAATCATGTCGAGGATTGTGATGATTTCATCGAACTCCAGATTTCGTTGCTGCAGACAGAGCATCTCTCAGCGTTAAGCTTAGGTGGGTGATCTGTGTCAACAACAACAACCCATCACTTGTTGTGTAGATGCTTTCAATCGGTTTGTCCACGTTGCTCAATTGCACCTCGGTGATGTTGCTCTGGCATGCAGAATCGCTCTAATGCTTCATACCTTAACCCTCGAAGCTCATCTCTCAAGTGCCGTCTTTAGCCTAGACTCCYGCACATTCTCTGGCATCCCCTCGCTTCCTGAATTTTCGGTTGCAGTACTWGGACTGTGTCCAGTTGCGTTTTTTTAATCTATTTTATGTTCGTGGTAGTGTAGGAATTTTGGTCATGGCTGCAGCTAGAGTGTGGGGATCTCATCATTGCTTGGAGAGGATTGTGGTTAGTCAGTCGGGCAGGAGCGGGTTAGACGGAGCGGGGTTTTGGGGGAAATTGCAGTCGAGAGGACGTCGGCAGCCTCTTCCTGGAGTTTTCAAGGGTGGGGTTGCAATTTCTTTGAGAAGCGCCCCGATGTTGCAAATGCATGTGGATTCTTTCGTCTAAAATATCAATATCCCACAATGTTAGCAGATGAAAGCAAAAAAGAATGTAATTAGTTTGAGAATTTTTAGAGTATATATTTAATATACCATGAATTTTTTTAAAGTTGAGTCAATTTGTCCTTGGTCATGATTCATGAAGGGTCCGTGATATTATACATTTATGTTCTTTGGTACTCGTGTGTTATATGGGTGATATAAGGATGATACTGTTAAGTGATATAAGTAGGCTCACCATAATGTTACATAGCTAATTTGGCAATCTTTTGCAATCGAATCTTTCTATTTGTCCAAGCATTTTATTTCCCAAGAAGCCACCTTGCTAAAAATTCGCTCATATATAATAATTATAGTACTCAAGTTTCAAAACCTTAGTGCAAATGAATGGAAGGCTCTTGAGGWCCTATATTTCTCTGCTCGGCCTTRTATTCTTGGTTTACAGCAGATCCATTCTATGATYRAYCAAGAATCGGKTATGCATTCATGTTTGCACAGATGTTATGTATCAAATATTTCATAATTTACGGAGAAGACTTTGCAGCTTATTTATTTGAGGACGCAGAAGCTACTGTTTTATAAAATCCAATCCATTTCAAATCTAAAAGAGTCGAGTGAAGAATGAACTTTGAGATTCTCCCATTTCAAGAAATGTACTGTAGGAATGGTCTGTGTCTGAATCATCATATAGAAGGGCTCTTTTATTCGAATAAACTGCAGTTAACGTGAAATTCTCAATCCTCACAAAACATTCCCGAACCTGGATTGAGTTTGACAGAGGGCACAAAATTAATGAAGCAGATTCTGCACTTCTGCTTGTTTTAGGGAATATTTACATTATCATTTCACGGGTGCTGGCCAATCAGGAGATGCCACAAAACACAATATAGGAGAAAACATTTACTTCTTTCGAATCTACAGTAACCAAAAATGGTTAGCGTAATTTACAAACTACGGTAATCATTTATAGCGAAACAAATCTTAAAAAAAAGTCGTAAACTTGCTAAGCAACAGCAACCTCACAACCAGTCATCATACAGATACCTGGCAACAAGTGGTTCCTAGAAACCTTCATATTCTCTCCTGAAGCAAAGAGCTAAACTTGAGGGCCACTGTGCTCATCAGTGCATCCCACTTTAGTCTTTTGCAAGATCTGCATTCTTGTACAAATTCCACTTCGCAAAAATTCATTCTAAAAGCGCAACAAAGCTCCAGTCAAAAAGCGGTGTGACAAAATGGCATTTACAGTGGGCCTTGATCTGTAGTCAGGATTGAGCATGGCCTGCATCACCATGAAGATAATTAAGTCAACTCCCTGACGAGTGTTACTGAATCAGGCTTAAAAAAAATGAATTCCAGAGTAGCCTTCTTTAAACAAGAAGGCTTGGGGGGTATCATTCACAGAATGCACATGAAGCCAAACACACACCTCGAGTAGCTGCCATCCTGCACCGTCATCAAGRTCCATAAATTCCACAGCTTCGTTCCAACGGTCATCAGCTGCACAGTACCTGCACATTCAGCATTCAAGACAAACAGTAAATTCCTGGAGATTCCAGCCTACTAAAATACTAAATAGTTAGTTCAAAATGTTGCAGAAATACATGATGAGCGTCTGAAACTGGAACCGCGCAAATTTATGATTTAGACACAAACTACACCATTTATTCAATTTAGAGTCATCCATGAATTAATATAACACCATCGATTGAATAAATAAATTCTCTTTGTTAAATTAAGAACCTCTTTGTTAGATCCGGACCACTATCAAGAATCTAAGTGACGGAATAGACGAATAGTTACTCAAGCCTCAAGTGGCCGACACAAGATCTAAAACTCAATAAAKGGTGTTCATCAATAGGCTCACTAGAATGCGGTGTTTGAATTAGCATTRAACTTRAAAAAAATTGTACCAGAAACTRAACAGACTGAACGSAGTAGACAGGAGATTGCTCTCCATGATATCTCTGATCTAAATTACAGTAAAGTGTAACACTGGGTGCTCTGATCACACCATTGCAATATTTCATGAAACAATTACATAAATGCCAATAGGGTTATAACACATACTCGCGAACAGCTGGAATGTCGAGTCGAAATGTAGTCTCCAATAACCTCTGGCAGTGGCAAAGAACAGAGAATAAGTACAGAAACAAAGCAAAATCATTGAACACCAAATCCAAGTTTCAAACCACTGACAAAGAACACTATAAAATGACCGCCATCTCAATTTTGAACTCTATGGTAGAGAATTACTCTGCAACTAGAAAACTCTGCAACTGCAATGACGATAACCTTTGAACTAGGTGCTTGCTTACTTGTAATGAAGGACCATCAATGCTGCCACTCTCACAAAGTGGAACAAAGACCATATATGCTAATAACAAGCCTCCAGCATATCTGCAAATACCAAMAATTGCTATGTTATAGCGTTCATGGTAGAGTCCTACTCATCTTAAAAGTTACCCATTAAATCAACGATAACTTCATCTAAATCTGACAAGGCAATTACGTCCATTTTAAGTCGATGTTACGATGGTGTCAAAATTATTTAGTGTCTTAACTATTGATGTAAAACTGGATCAAACTCCAATGATGTGATATGATGCTACTTGAATGTTGTTTTTCTAGAGTTGAATGAACAAGGGATGAGAATAACATTTATCTAACATTGGCTTAAGGCTGTTTGCTTTGTCAAACAGATAGGCATTAGATTAGCATAGAAATCAATTTCTTTAATCTAACTCCTTAAAATATTTGAGAAGCTACAAGTAACCAACAGATCGGTCACAGTGAGTTTGCTTACATATCATCTGCGATGCCAAAGGCACTTCTAGACAAAGAGTCCCGCGCTCCCGCAATAGCCGCTCTGCGCCACAGCCCTTCCGAGAGCTTTGCCACTGCTGGATCGATAGCAGAATCTCGAGTTCCGGAACCCACGTTGCTCCCCCGTCTCTCCCAAAGTTCTTCCAATGTGGGCCCTCCTAATTCAGGCTGTCCACTGCCAGCACAAATTCGTTGTCAATTAGTATCATATTTTGAGATCAAAGGAATCGACTACGGAACAACACACTCCAGCCAACAAGAGACTGGTTTTGCGACATAATTAGATGGAGATAAAGTTGGAAACTGTGCTGCAAATCTTCAAAAGTTCAACTCTATCTATATAGAAAGTTCACTTCGTTACAATCGGAAGGCCAATGGTACCTTTCAAACCATAATTCTGTTACTCAAAAATGTTCAAAAAGTGTTCAAAGTTGTATTAATGGTATGATTTCTTCTTTCTAATTGTATATTTTGTTGCCTTCCTTGAAGCTTCTAAATGATTTACTAAAACTCCTACAATTACGAAAGCAGCTACTGTTGCACATTTAGGCAATTGTCATTTCAAGTTTCACGCTTCTTCGAGAGCTGACACTAACCCCCACATTGTGCTTCAAGGCTTGGAAACGAGAACGTCTCAAAAAATGTGTCCAATACATTGCTGCCTGGACTACCTCAAACCTCTGGTTTCACACGTTGCGGTTATTTCTCATCACCAATTTTTTAAATGCGGAGTATTGACACTTGAAACCTCAATCTTGAACCTAAAGTAATAAGGATTCATGGTTCTAAAATCACCGACTTGACCAATACTTAATCATTTCAATTGATCATAATCCTAAACTGATCAAAAGAATACCCTCATATTCTAAACCTGCTCTTAAGTAAAAATAAACACGATCTCAATACCTGGAGACATTGATGTACCCCTGCGACCCCAAGAACCGCTCCACATCAAAATCCTCCGAAGAAAACATCTCAATCTGCGCTTCCACTCCCACGATCTTCCGCCTCCTCAGAACTCGGTTCCTTGGGTGCGAAACGCCCTGCTGCTTGCCCCAATTGGCCCCAAATGCAGCTCCGAATGAAAACGGAACAGGCAGAGCGGCTGCCACTCCTTGCTTGGACAGACGACATGTTGCAGAGCTCACAAATCCGTGTGCGCAAGCAACGTCGTTTAGGGTACTGGAAAGAGAAGCAGCTGCTGTGGGTAACATTGTGCTGCAACAGAGCTGCACAATGAGACAACAAAATTGCAATTGAAGATCACCAAATGTAGTGGAGCAGGAGGAGAAGAGAATTGGGACATAAGAGTGTGATTTTCTTCCTTCAGGTAAGCGTAACTGAGACTTCACGAGATTTGGGAGCAAGCCAGGGGGGTGATTGTTGAGGAGCAATTTTGAGTCGGAGGAATTGGGGGAATGCAGGTGGAGGTGACAAGTGAAGGGGAGGCTTTCCACAAAGAAGTGGATAAGGGGGTGGCTTTGGGGACCACTTGTCTTGCGGGGGGCGATTATGTGAGTTGGAGCATTTTCATTGGAAGAGAGGAATTCTTTGGACTTCAGGCTGGAGAGGCTATTTAAATTAACCCTTAGACGACGCCGAGGACATTTTGCGTCCGATGAATGGCACAGAAATGCAATCATTCATCCACAGTATTAGGAGTGGAAAGGGGAGATCTTATCTAGTACTTTGACTTCCAATGAATATATTTAGGTTTTTCAAAGGAGATGATGTCACACGATATCAAAATGCATGATTTCCATGGCCACGGGTCCGTCCTTCAAGGGTTAATGGTAGAACTAACCATAGTCGACCACGTAAGTAGGAATCACAGAATTTTGCCATGTAGGAAGATAGAAATTAGAGAGATTGTCAATTTTTTTGTGATTTTTTTCCTTGAATTAAAATCACTATGAGTTTAGGAAGCCAAAAGTTGGCCCAAATCCATTACCAATATATAGAGTCTTCTAATTATGACCAATCAAGAACTACTTTCTTGCTCACTACTTTGGAATATGTGTCATCAACTTAACCCCTAAGTGCTCAAGCGACCATTTTTTGATCGTTGCCCAACTGCAGACTTAATTGTTTTAGGGGGAAAAAAATTCAATTTTTATTTATTTTGAAATATTGTGTTGTCTTAGAATATTTATATTCAAAACTAAGATCACTACGGTCAAACAAAAATTATAAGAGAAATAGCACAAATTGTTTAGAATTTGCTAGTGTTGAAAAACTTACTATTTGGAAAAAGTGTTGAATTGTTGATGTTCTCATTACTAGATCTTATGCATTTTTTCACAAATCAATAGAAACCACAATTTTGACCAATCAAAAGAAAAATTCAAATGCTAAAGATAGAAATTGTATTTTTGATGAATTTTTGAAGTTATATCTTTGAAATTCATTTGAAGAGAATCTAAAAATAGTTTTTTAAATTTTGACTATACGAATACTTTCTACTTTTTATGCTTCACATTATCTCCTTTGATGGAGACTTCAAAAAATTTATAGAACTTATAAAATTTTATAACTCATTTATGTTTTGTCCTAACCTTTTGGGCTTTTAAGGATTAATAGTACTAATTTGGAAAAGGACACTACAAGAGAAAGGGGTGTTTTAAGTATAATCCTAGTAGTATAGTCTTTTAAGTAATGACCTTTAAGTAATGTTTTTAGTAAAATTTTATTGAAAAGACACTTCTAGAATTTGGAACTTTGAAACCAATGACATATTCTGTTTGTCATTTGGAGTTATTCTCCAAAAACGAAAATAAATCAAACAATAAATTTGACTTATTTTAATAATTAGTAGTTAGTTTTAGAAAACTTTTGGGATCAAAGGCAAAAGGAGGGCCTTTGGAAAAATATACAAGGCTATCCCTTACTCCTTCAAATCCCCCTAGCTTATATATGATTTGTTTGCCACATGGATACTTATAAGTGGATTTTGGCCAATTTGGTCAGCCTTCACGAAGCACTTTGCAAGAAAGTGTGCATGGGCTTTGTTTTGTGGTGTTTGGACCTTTGATGAGAGATTTATTGAATTTCAACTTTATTACAAATTAAAAAATTAGAATTTTTTTTACTTCTATTCTAGTTGTGGCATACGATATGAAAATTATGGATTTTTGAACTACTCCTAGATATTAAATTATCCTAAATTGTCATTTCTCCATCCCAAATTGATCTTCCTATTGTGATGTGGAGGAAAGGCCCAAGGAATAAAACATTTTGAATATTTCTGAATGTGAAGAGAATAATAAAATTGAATTCTGAAGTGGTTGCTATTCATTAGCTTTTTTTTCATTGCTCACCTAGACCAACCAAAGCCAATTGGGCTTTGTCCAAAATGACCTAAAACTASCATGGGTGATGGCCAGGTGATAGGAACTTCTTGTGGAATCCATAAGGTGCACGGTTCAACTCTCTATGCTCATGTTGCTTGCACAAGGGCTCTTTGTGTTGGCGCACGAGGAGGGGGTTTATTCCTCCATTTGTTCTTGTCGGGGATGCCCAAGGAGTTGTAATTCTTGGGCTCATATGCCAAATTGCCATGGTTGTTGTGTCGTGTCAATCCAACTATGGCCCTTGAAGGGTTTATGTTTCAAAAAAACAAAATAACAATTGGGCTAGTCTTTTATTCACTTTTCTCATGCACAAGTGAAGTTCAACTGATTAGGCTAATCTTATTATCCATTTATTTAAACAAATAAAATAGACAATCACGGTTCATCTTGACTTTTCAAGGAGAGTTGATTTGGTAATGTGAGTTGTCCAACAAAGCATTGTGGTGCAAGAATGATGACATGTAGTGCACGAAGACAAAAGTACACAATGCACAACAAGGTCCAAATTGAAGAAACAATTGGCTAGTGGTACTCCAAAAAAGCCCAGAAAAATCCACATTTAAAAGCTCTACAACTTCAATTTGATATTGAATCCAAAGGTCAAATTTTGAGGATGCTAAAAGAGCATTGTAGTTTATTAAGACCTCAAAACAAAATTAAAAATCTTGATTTTTGACCTTAATCTACACAATTTGTCAAACCAAAAGATCATTTGGGAGCGGAGGAAGTAGATCTTTTGAATCGTACATTACTCGATTACATTCTTGATATTGTTAGAAAACTGTCTATGAGGAGACGTATGTAGACTTTGTTTTGTGGCGTTTAGACATACAATGTGAAAATCATGTATTTTTTAGCTATTCTTGAATCATTAATTATTCTTTTTCAAGACAAAAATTGGTCCAATTGATTGATATTAGGATAAGAGATTTCCAGAGCTTTCAAAAGAATATGACATCAATATCATTCAAAAAATTAATTGCTAGGCCTATAATAATAAAAACTCAACTACACAAGGAAGAAAGGAGGAAACCATTCAATTCTTATACAACTTATTGCATAATTATTAGTACAATATGGAAAGTATACAAAAAATTATGATACATTAAAATAACTTATAAAGTTGCAATAGTGGTTGTTCTTRAATCTTGAATCTAAGTGAGATTTAATTTTAGTTAAATTTGAAGGTTATATTTATCCTAAAATGAGATCATCATATGAATGACATCTTCACACATATGACAAGCTTTTCATAAGATTATAATCCATCCTATAAATGATTTATTAACCAGGTCCTCCTTGCACATTATATAAGAGTTGTTGCATGGAGGAGCTTCCTTTGAATGCAAGGCGGGTGCAAAAGATTGCGTTTGAACTTTGAAAATGAAGTTTGGAAAATAAACTTGAGGGAATTTGCTTATTTGCAAATCTTGTTGGCCGGGTCCAACGGAGTACAAATCTYAGCTCTAGCAAATCTCATCGGTCAATGAAACCTTATATTCAATCATTAAAATGGAATATTTTGGTGCATCAAAATTGATCCCTAAAGAATGCTTTTGCAAAAAACACTCAAAAAGTCAAAAATGCCATTTAAATATAGCAAAGAGTAAAAAATTTGAAAACTGTTTTTTTCGCACATCTAATTGTAGGATCTTACACCTAACTAGTATGAGAACATGTGGTAAAAATTTCAAAAATTTTGATTGCACAAATTGCAAGATATTTGCATTTAAAGTGAAAAAAACAAATTTTTTAGCACACTGCAAGACTAGATTATTTGACTATGAAACTTCTTAACTTTAACTTTTTTCACTACATAGTTTTGAGCTTTAAATCTTTTTTATGGTGGAGAATTGAATTGAAAATCAATCAATTAATTAATTAATACAAAAAAGCTTAATTTTTATTCTATAAAAAATTGTTAAGTAGAAGTACGTACAAAATCAAAGGAAAATCTAAATTATTAATATCTCTAAGATGGAATCAAAATGCATTAATTTCAATGGTCGGATTGTTTTAGCAAGCAGAATAAACCATGTGGAACTTTTTTTCTTGAAAAACTGTAATAATTGAATTTAGAAATGAATCCTATAAGTTATTTTTTCCAAAAGATGATTGGATTGCCTAAAAAAATTGTCCGTAACTTTCTCATAGCAAATCCAAATGGAATGAATCAAATCTTTCTATGTAGACAAAAATATAATCTATGAGAAAAAAAAACTAAAATTAAAATTTTAAATTTTTTTATTGGTACATCATTAAGTTATATGTGAATTAAGAAAGTCTACATTTTTCTGTTGTGAATGCATGGTCCCGTGCACAATTAGAGGCAAATAAGGGTTTGGTAAGCAACGTGGTTCAATAAAGGCAGAGATCATACCCATTTGGAGAGGTACACTTGGTCTATATCATATGAATCATCAATGTTTCGTCGACCACTAATAATCTCCAAGCACAACACTCCAAAACTGTACACATCCACTTTGTCGCTCAGTTGTCCAAGGGAAGCATACTCTGGTGCCAAGTACCCTCTGCATAGTCAATCATTTGCACAATAATCAATGAGGATAAAATATTGGAAAAACATATTTCTAGTAAAAACAACAAAAGGAGAAAGTACATAAACATGAATCTTTCCTACTTCCCTACAATTGAAACTTAAAATTACTTTTAGGAAAAGAGGTGGTGCTTACTTTGTTCCGGCAACATGAACAGTCATGATATGGCTTTGCTCGTCCGGGAATAATAGAGCCAAACCAAAATCTGCAATCTTGGGTTCCATACTTTTATCTAGCAAAATATTGCTCGCCTTGATGTCCCGATGGATGACTCTTGGATGTGCCAATGCATGCAAATAATGCAAACCACGTGCAATCCCCAAACAAATCTTTAGCCGCACAGCCCAACTAACCACCCGCCTGCTTGTTCCTATCATAAAGCACACGATGGCGACCTGAGTATTAGCTAAGTATCTACATTAACGTACTAATATAAACAGCAAGTTGCCATTGGTAGCTCAAAAGATGATTTTAGGATATTGAAATGCCGAAGCTAAAATAAGTTGTTTGAAAGATGGCTTCAGGTGGATGAGTGGCGGACATACCAAGTAAAATTTGGTCGACGTCGAGGTTATCCACATACTCGTAAACCAACAGCCTTTGGTGTTCACGAAGGCAACATCCTTTTAGATTCACCAGGTTTCTATGCTTCATTCCAGTGATAAGGACAACCTCGTTTGAGAATTCATCGAGGCCTTGTGAGGTTTTGACTAACAATTGCTTCACAGCCACCACATGTCCATTTGAAAAGATACCCTGCAGTGGCCCAAGAGATGCTCAAAATGTATTGCACAAAATCACAAAATCACAAATTTATAGCAACGATGCTTCAACTATTGACTCACATATCAGTTGACAGATTGATGTCAAAGTAACGGTTGGATAATAATGTATCTTTGTTGTCCACAATGTTGTGAATGGAATGCAATTTATATTTTCAATTCATTTCTATTTGTACAACAAAGCAGTGTAATCTCAAAATGACTTATGGAATACCGCCAATTGACGTTAATAGTGGTGTTWAAGTACCTTGTAAACTGCGCCATAGCCACCTTGACCCAACTTCATATCGTCGTGAAAGTCTCTTGTGGCCGCCTTGAGCTCATTGTAGGAGTATATGGTGGGCTTGACATCATACTCTTCAAATTCTGCAGAGCATAGAACAAGAACGGTGTAACCGTGAGGCTCTATCATAGGTTAATTCATTCACTAGTTGAACCTCACATCTCCACTCCAATCTTAACGTTGTTGTGTAGTGTGAATGGGGTTGTAGATAGGATTTGGAAACACAGAATCTATTTTCCAAACCAGAGTCAATGCCATAGTCTCTATCCTTTGGATAGAGCCAATAAAATAAAGTTAGCACCAAGGAAATCCAAGGTACTCATTGTGAAAAAGTGTCCATGAATAAGACTAAGATTGGAATATTCAAGGCTCTTGAGGACTCACTCTTGCTGAACTGAACTTGCAGATACTTTTTGTATCTTCTGCTTTTGTAAAGTAGAGCTCCCACAACAACTGCTAGTATCAGTATCACCGAAATCACACTGATTGTCACAGAAGCGATGACGACCTTGCTGTTACTTGTTTTCGCTGCAAAACAACAGTGATCATGAATTGTGAAGACACCAAATAACAAATGAGGATCCTGCGAATCATATCAACCATTCATATAAATCCTAATCCCTAAACCAAGTAGCATAATCATACTTTGGTTCCTAAAATAAATAAAATGATCAACTGAATGAATACTCACCTGGAGTTACAAAGCAAATTCGCTTACAGAAGCATCTCTGGCCATCATTTCCAGAGTCATAGTCATTACAATACGGATTCCCATCGAGTCTGCAAATATAATTTATCCACACAAAGCTCAGGACACACAAGTCTATTAGAAATAACATTTTTAATCAATGTCTAGTTCTCCTTTGAATTTGAAAAAATGTTTCAAGTGATGACTGTGATGATAGATTAATTTGAGGGCTCTATTGAGCAGCAAGGTTATCACTAAGTATGTATGCACTCCTGCTTAGTCATCGGAACCTGCATTGAGAAATACATTTAATTCAATTGCAGTGTCACTTAAAGTAACATTGGAAGGCCAAGGGTCTAGGGATTACATACGTGATGATAGTGGTGATGTTCTCGATGGAAAATGCATCATATGTTACGTGGGTGATATTGTTGTTGCTCAAACTCAGAACCCTCAGCTTTTTGGTGGAGTTAGAATCCGAGTTTGTGAGCAATAATTGTTGTTCATTCATCCCGATAAGGTCAAGTTCTCCCGAAAGGCTGTTGTTGTGTAGGTACCTGCATTTCAAACAAGGTGATTGATTTAACGTTGGGTTTGCATGTATGGATTGGTATAATTTCATATAAAATGTAACTCGATCAGGGCTTAATCCGCGAACGCAAATATATCTTGAGGATTGTTATAATTTTATTATGATCCACTGAAGTCTTTATATTGTGTACAAGTCATATGATCAAATATTTATGAACCCAAGGTAAAGCAAATCACTAGTAGAAAAACATGTCCTAAATGACTATCCTCAATGACTCATTTGTAGTCATTGTGGACAATTTTCAGTCATTTAGTACAGTCATTTATAGCCTGTTTTTTACTAGTGAATGAATATTGGACCAAGTAAGCATTTAAGTGACGTGGAACATGGGATGCAACTTACAGTTCTTGAATTACAGTGCCAAAGTTTGTGGAATTCCAAGCTGGAAGACTCCCAGATAGTTGATTGCCAGACAGGTCTACCGTARCCAGTTTGGCACTCAGATTGAAGGTATCCTGTAAATTCCCCTTCCAGGAGAAATTGTTTCTGCCAAAATTCCTGTTTCAAAGATTACAAACATATATGTATGCCAGCCATGAGCCAAGATATTATAATGCATGCTAAAGTATTCTTGTTTGTTTGTTAAAATGGCATGTTTCAAAGCACCAATGTTGAGACATTCAATTGGACACTACCTGAAAACTAGGACTTAAATATAGATTCAAGCTAGGTTTCAGATGGGTGGATTTCACTAAAATCCACCATTTTCACAATCAATCATGAGGTTCAAAATCACTACAAACAATGCTCTGTACTCACTCAGTAACTTAATATGCAGTTTTAATGCAATTTCTATATGATCATGACCTTAAATTTGATCACTTTTGCAAATGAAGAAACAAGATTCAAAAAAGATAGGGCTGACTCATCATCAATACTTACACAGTCTGGAGGGCATGAAAAGTTCTAAGATCTGGCAACAACCCCACAAATTCATTCCCTGAGACATCCCTGCATTATCACCAACTAGAAATTAAAATAGTTAAAAGTGTCACATAGTGCATAATTCCACTTAATTCAGGTAGAATTAATAGTGGCTAATATCTAGGAAAGAGAATGATTCAAAAAGGTTTCTGCACATTAATTCTATCAAAAGGTGTGACTTAATCAAGGAAGTAGACAAGTATAGCTTACAAATGAATCAATTTTTTCATCCTAGATAGGTGTGGCAGCTCCCCAGTAAACTGATTGTTCGATATGTCCCTGCCAAGATTCAATCGAATCCATCATGCACATGCATGTTCCAATAAGACACAAGCTCAACATACATGTATGCATATACAAATATACATACACATTAGAGAAATTTTCGACTCTCCACAAGGCCACCAAGGTTTGACAAGCCCCTCCATTTCCTGGGCCCTACGGAGCTATAGAAAGGACGGCATCTGTGACAAAAAAAAAAAAAAAAAGATTCACCTTGTGTGAATATCTTGACTGTCACACAATATATTTCAGTTTCCTACAACTTTCCTTCAATAGAACACAACTACTCGTTTATCAATGCTCTGACATTCAGTTTCTCTTCTACTACAGTGATGACACTTGGTGGCCACAGCAATAGGGGAAAAATTCTTGTCCTTGCAAAATAAAAAGAAAGCAGGCTCCCTTATGGCACGTCTTAATTAGCAGCCTTCTCTAGAGTCCAGACTTCTCTAATGTGAAAGGAAATTCCCACTAAATTGTAKAAATTATCAATTGAAATGGCAAAGTTTTTGTATTATGAAACCTACGCCCGTCCTACCGCAAGACATTGATTCAAGCAAATGATGTAAACTGACGTACAGTTTTTCTAGTTCCGTCTTATTAGTGAAAGCGTTTGCCTGAATTGGTCCCTTTAGAAAATTGTTGCCAATGCTGAGTACTTGGAGGTAATCCATGGTGCTCAACTGGGGAAACGGAAACGGTCCAACAAACTGATTGCCACTCAGATCCCTGTTAGAAAGTTAGAACAAAGTAATTAGAACATTGATCCAGAATATTGTCCAGAATGAAAAGTAAAGAAAGCACTTTGAGCTAAGTACTATTAAAGTATTACCCAAGATGGAGAATATCAAAATGGTCTATTTTGTTAAATTGGCACGATTCCAATGCAAAAATTTGAGACATACATGAACATAAAGGTGTAAAACAAAGGATAGATATAGATCATGCTTCAGAACGTACGTGAGTTCTAGAAGGTGCCAAAGCACTGAAATACCGCCTATTAAACGAAATTGAAATCTTTAGAAACTCACAATTGCAGGAGATTCCAGAGACCCTCCAAGTTTGGAATGGTTCCGTTGAAACCATTGTCATGAGCATCCCTACACATGCACATTCAGATATCATCAGTTAGTATTATTTGATAGCCAAGTCAAAATAGTGGACAATGATAACTATCTCAACTTACTTCAGATGATTATTGACTGCAAATTATACCCCCAATCCATATGATAAAGTCTGATGATCCTAACCTTCGCTGGCAGTTTGAAAACTTACAAAACATTTAGCYACATATACTGGAGTTCTTGAGGAAGTGGACCACTGAGTTGCGGATTTCCTGTCAATTCTCTGGAAGCAACAAAGGCGTGATATGATTGTTAGCTGGAACAAGATAATTCAGGTGCCATTCAATTCAGATAACAAAGGTCAACTGAGAGGCATGTTAATGGTCAATAGCTTTGCATATTAGAACTTTGCTAGTAACTCCCTCCTTCCCACTACAAGGCTCCGTTTCCTGTTTTTAAACGTTGATTGTTGAGTGGAATTTTCTGAGTTGATTGGGGGTGGAATTGATTAAAAATCCACATGATTGCTCAATGATCAAAATCAGTAAACGTTTAGTTTAGTTCAATTGATTTAGTGGGACAGAGGGATTAAACGTTTATTGATCTAGCATAACTGATGTCAATTTCTTTAAAACTGAGACATTTTTGTTGAAAAAGGCTTAGCTGGAGAGGCGGGAGGGGGATTGGGGTGAAAATCCCTAGTTTTGCAAGTTATCAATGCACAATGTCACCGATGAGATGAAATTTGCACATGTATGATCCTCATTATAACCAAAATGACGCATGATGGAATACCACCAATTTAACAAAATCGATGTTAACTAGAAACGACATTTTCAGGTACTTCAGAGGCGAGCTGCAGGGAACTTACAAAGTTGTCACCCATGCCAAGTCTCCGATGGATGGTGACAAAGTGCCAACAATCGATGCATTGGATATGGACCTGGTAGGAGGCATTTCAATTCATTTCACATAAATCTGCTGATTAGAAGTGACTTGATTAAGAAGGTTTCACACAATAAGTATCATCATGCACCATTAATTATCAAATGAGAGTAGTATGATGAAACAACACTAGGACCAGGGTTGCGAAGGTGCCAGTGTCAACAAATGTTTGCGAATGTAACGAACACATTGACGTCTTAATTGGTGCGAGCTATTGAGACTCTTGCTTGGTAACCCAACATTTGTCGAGGTGCTTGTCATCCAGGCCCTATTCAGTGACCGCACAAAAAAGTAGCTAATTGAATAAAAGCACCGAATAGAGTAGTGTAGAGAGAGAGAGAGTAGAAGCATGCTTACAAGCCAACCACAGCGATGTTCCAGTTGGTTTCATTATTTGAATCCACAGTCTTGTTATATTTCAAGCACTGCACTCCTCGCCAATTGGGTTCCACAGCGTCTGCATAGGTCAGACTCTTGCAAGGATATTGTTGCGTTGTACTCCAGCCATCCAGGTTGCTGCTCAGATCCGGGGTATTATTCCAAGCCGCAAAGATATCCTGGAGATCGTCCACTGCAATCAAGCAAGTAAGACTTAGTGCACTGATTTCTTAATTYCATATTGCAAACACAAAAGCCATCAAAGCACAGAGTGGCACTCTTGCAATTGTGTTGCAAACATGACTTTACCGACAGTGTACATGAGTACTACGAATCTCGAGTGTGGGTTAGAATCGTAAACTACTAAGCAGTTCAACGGGCCGTCTTGAGACAGTGAGTCGATCAGTCAGTCGATCTACTCTTCCGCAGGGGCGCTGCCAAATTCTCTTCATTTGTTTGCCAAGAACAAGGAATTTCGAAAACCGTCCATGAGCAACATACCCTCGACTACAGCCAGAGTGCGAAGTCGGTAATCTGGCACAGGATTTCAAGTCATTGAAGCTTACATTCATTTGTCCAGTAAGTATTGATGCCGCTGACTTGTACAAAGCAGACATTGCCGAGTACAAGCAGTGCGGCTATCACAGCTCGACCAAACTGATCACCAGGCAGCAGCTGCGACCGTCGTCCCATCTTGTTTCAACTGCAAGAGGCCGAGGTTGATTAATTCTTATACCCGCACTAACAGCAACAAGGAAGTCTACAAATTTTCAAAACCAAAAACACAACTCGTACTCCAACTGACTGAGGTTTTCTTGCGTCCAAGCACAAGCTCGCTCCTTCTTCAATTCAGCCTGCACTGCATAATCGGTAGACGGGTGCATTTCTGTCGATAAGTTAAACTAATTAAAGCTGAGTGTGCACTGTGCAGGGGTGGTAGAATCTCTTCCGGGGAAAAAGAAATGGTAAAGCACAATCATGTAGCCACGCGTTAAAAGCCGCGTCCACTTGACTACCGGTACTCTGCGTACCTAAACTTAGAATATATGCACAGTAACTGAACTGGTGCACGTCGTTCCAGTTCCGTTCATCGTCCGATTCAGATCCGGAGTGATTTCTTTATTCATTTTGGAGAACTGAAAGAGACAGCTATTTCTTCCACACTCAATCATGTGCTTTTTGCTGATATTTGCTGATTCGGAATTGAACATAGACATGGTACGTGATACTTAGGTAATATTTGTTCACCTATATATTGGTTTAAGAGAGGTGCTTTTCTGCATGAAAATGAGCAAATTTGGAAAATATTAGTCCAAATTGGTAGAAACTAGAAACTAACTCACACAAAAATGTCAAAATCTTGCTAGTTATAGAGTAGGCGACCCATTTCTGATCACCTCCCMTAAATGGGTGATTGGCTGATTTGCAAGAAACACCTGTGGATTTTGTTGAGTTTGGCTGATTTTTTTGGGAGTACTTTAAAATTAGAAAATTAATTTAAATTTTTTTTTAAAAATATGACTAATGTATATACCTTTAAGAAGAACATACCCTATGAAGGAAAAGTGTAGGAAAATTCTCTAAGTAGGAGAACTTGAAAAGTGCTAAGTCTCAAGAAAATACATACTTTGATATTTTTTTTAGTAAAAAATAGGATAAAATTTTCAAAAATAAAATAAAAATTGCCCATTTGAAACAACTTTATGTGGATGTTTACTTGTTTAGTCATAAAAAAATTCCACCAAAATCATTTTTCATTATTCAAAAATTCATTGCAAATGGTGCTCATTTTAGGCCAATCTAGAACTCACTTGCAATAAGCAATCAAAAATCCCTTTCCTGGAAAGTTGTCCTGGAAAGTTGTATTTCCATATTATAAAGCACCCCACAAAGTTTCATAACCTAACTTTTCAAAAAAAGGTACTCGATAGTACTAAAAAACACCAAAATTGCAAGTGTGACATCTTATCAAAATTCAATCTTGGTCACTTAAGTAATTTTAYTAAAATTGAAAAAATTCATGTTTATTTTTCATACCATCAGCAAGCTTGGTTCCAAATTTCTTGTTCTTTTGAGCATTTTTGCAAAAGTTAGAGACAAAAAAGACTTCCACATGCAACGTGTGACGCAAAATAGTACAAGTGTTTCTTGCAATCACCCAAATACAATAGGAATCTAGCTACTTTGCAAAAATAAACTTCAATATATTTCCTTTACAAAGAATAGCCTCTATTTTCTCTGTAGSAAAGGCTTGAAAATGCGTGCAAAAACAAAACCATTGGATTGATAGAACAATGCCAAACATACTACGATGGACCATGGAGCCCATTTTGGTGTTAATACTTAATACTAAGTTATTAACCCCTAAAGAACCAAGGAGCCTACTTTCAGCTTTTTGAGAACTTTAACACACTCAAATGATTTCATAATCTGAAAATTTTGCATGAAAAGTTTAGGATGGATGCTAATCATCATAATCTGTGTGTGAAGGTTTGTTTCATGTCATTCTAATAAATATTGAAGTAGTTAGAAGTTTTTCTTTTCTTCTTTTTTAATTTCAATGTCAAACCTAGCAGCAAATAATTTAAATAACATACATGATATTGATTTTTTACTAAAACAATCTCAACATTGAACATTGGGATTAATAGTTTTCAATTTCTTAATAAAAAATATTGGCAAATTAGGAGTTCCTTTCACTTATATCACTACTAGAATTAGGTACCCTATGCATTACCAAAGACGTTGCTCAATACACTAGAAAAGTAATCTTACCATTATACGCCACTGTTAGCATTGTCCTATCTCGAAAACCCTAAACCACGAAACACTATGCTTAGCAGGCCATTCGGTCAAACTCCTCACACACTGGGTGAACTTGATAAATTTGCGGTGGAGGTCCTCCACAATTTCAAAATATTCATGGAATTGTGTTGCGGCACTAACTTGAAAATCAACATCCACAAAGTCTTTGCTCCCAAGTCCCGCACATGCCCTTGCTTCATTGCGTGCATCCTCAGCAACTCGCTTTGTGCTTTTAGTCCTCGCCACCAAAACTGACTTCCCAATTGGTGTCTCCTATCCGAAAGCAGTGAACCAATTTGTCCACCCAATTTGCTCACCCCACTGATACATTGGATGCGTGGGGGACCTCTAAACATTGTTCTAAGCTTGACTAGAGACGTTGTTCAGGTGAAGCAACGTCTTGGTACTTGCTTTTTTGCAACATTTGCTACATATATGAGAACAAGTGAACTTGAGTTCACATGTTACTTTCTTTTGTTCTCTTTTTTGGAAACATCTGTTCCTAGTAATTTCTCTATTGAAGTGAGGATAGATATTCAATATTATGGACCAATGAAACATCAATATATTGTATACAATATTTATATTGTATTGTATACAACATTTATATTGTATTGTATACAATATTTATATTGTACTGTATCTTATACTTATATTACACTATATATTATATACAATGTACTAAAACAAGCAATATAGCATACACTTCATGCATAAATAAAATAAGTGTTGTATAATTGTAGGAGAGAGACAAGCATATTATACTTCATGGGAGTCTCATCAAGCACAATGCTTATGGGATAATGTCCTCAACAAAGAATGTAACTCATTGGGATCTTAGTACTTAGGCATTCTCATACTAAACGTTTCATAGATGTTGCTCAAAAAATTGACTCTTGCCCAAAGGTTGCTTTTGTTGAGGCAAACATTGCTTTATTCCCAAAAGCACCACACACATTTCCAAAAAAATGATGCTMCCCCCCCCCCCCTTATTCTAATAGTGTTAGTACCACCTTTCACTTTACAATTTTCTTAAATATGAATATGAAAGTTTTTTTGGTTAATATTTTTGATAAATGTTTTCAACCCATTTTTCAACATATTGATTAATAAAATGCTCAAGTTATAGGCTACACTTGTTTTATATAAAAAATGATGAAAGATAAAATTTCACATTTTGGAGAGGCTAAAAAAAAGTACATTTTGAAGTCCAAGCACATTGAACTTGCAATTGGTGGATATGGTCACTTCAACCCCTAAAGTCCCATTTCCCTATGAGGAACAAAATGGATTTTTGGCAAGTTCTTGTGATCTCAAAAATTTTGAAACTTTATCATAACATTGGAAAACTAATTAGCTTTTTGAAAATATATTTTTTATTTCAATCGTTGCCCCAAAGCAGAAGTTGTGCTACAATAACCTCAAAATGGGAAAGATTGGGCAACAAAAAAATGAAAAAAAAAATTTAATATTTTCTTCCTCATAAATTATTTTTTGTCTGCATAGAAAGCTTTGATATATTCCATTTGGAATAGTAATGTGAAAGTCATGGAACTTTTTTTTTTTGCGGACAATTAGAGCATCTCCACAAAAAAAACATTCTTCTAGTTTAAATGCTAACATCGTTCAATCTGTATGGTCAAACATCACAAAAATTTTATCACATGATATGAGACAAGTGTAGTACAAGATACTATGATTAGAGTATAAAAAAAACATTTTTTTTGTTTCTTTGGATGAATGTAGCAATTTTAATAGTTTTTCGTGGTTTCTGACAGAAAAAATGGCCTTGAGATTTTAGGGGTTTAAATTATTGGGAAAATGTACTCAAACAAGATAGCAAAAAGATCCTACAATTGGATTTGTTTAAAAAACAATTATTGATGAAGCTTTTGACCTTCCTTTGGAGACAAGTATTTTGATGAAGATGTGGACCTCTAACCATCAATTCTAAGAATCTAACCCATTAATGTCAACAAGGTGGACCTTTTGTGTCCATTGAAACCAAAAAATCATTCTTTTTGTGTAAGATAGAAGTGCAACTATTCTTCTTCGGAATTTTGTGTGAAAAGGGAAGATCTTCTATAGTACTTTGACTTCCAATGCTTACTTTTGAAATTTTTTAAACCAATGATTCTTATGGTATCATAATACATAAGGGTGATTGCAAGAAAGACCAGTCCTATTTTGCGTCACACTTGCAATGACGAAGTTGTCATGTGCTATAACGTTTGGAGCATGAACCCAATCAACTTGAAATTTTTATTGGAGATGTCTAACTTGATAGTAATCAGATTCCTTATTTTTCAGAAATTTTAAAAAATCATTTTATATTTAAATTTTGATTTAGCTAACTTTGTCACATTTTGCAGTTTAGGGGTTTTTAGTACTGGGGAGTATCCAAAATTAATGATCTAGAGACAAAATTTCTATGGTCTATTCCCACACTAAGCATGCACGTATCTACCAAAGGAATTTTTTTTTTAAATTATTTTATTTCTTCTACATAGGTGCGAACAGGGCTCCCTTGCACACGCACTTCTGAACAAACAAGATGGTTTTCAAATCATTCTTTTAGTGAAATCTCTTCACCGAGAAGTCTTCCCAAATTACCAATTTTTAGTTTTTTTTTTTTTTTTAAATTCCCTATTTTTTAAAATTAAAACATCAAAGTACTTATTTTCATGAGATTTTTCACTTTTCTAGTTCTCCGACTTAGAGAATTTTTTTATACTTTTCCTTCCTAGGGTACCTTCTTCTTGAAGGAATATGCATTAAAAATATATATTTTTTTAAATTCTAATTTTTTTTCTAATTATACAGTACTCCCGAAAAATCATAAGTACTGTGCAAAACGCTACAAAAACCGGTTAGTCTTTCTTGCAATGATCCATAATTTCTGCGGTGACCCACCTAGCAATTGAGGCAGGGTGTTTTTTTTAGGCAATTAAATGCCCAATTTCTTCAAAACTAAAAAAAGATCTTCCCTTTCCACTTCTAATACCGAGGATGAAAAATTGCAACTTTGTCCTATAGGGTTTGATTCTTTGTCATCCTGAGGACACAAAACGTTTGTCGTGGTGTTCAAGGGTTAAAAAAAATTTCACCTCAAAAACAAAATTATCATGAATTTTTTTCGTGAAGATTCTATTTGTCCCATTCCCGATAAGTAGGCAAACCTATTTCCAACCATGGGATGGTCACAAATTCAATGCAAGACTTTCAATGTACACCTCTTGGACATTGTTGTTGGTCGTGCGGGGCCACCAAAACGTGAGTTGTCACCTTCACTTGAATTGATCGAAAATAGAGCACCTTATGGAACGCAAATGGGATGCTCGTCGGAAATGGGGGGGCCAAGGTGAACTAACCCCTTCATTTCCCCTATCAGAAATACTATGTAAAATTGCCCCCTATTTTGTGCCTCGTCAGTTTTGCATTTCTTTACTTCCCCTTGTTCATTTGGGGCATCTAATTGCAAATATGAATTCAAAATTTGCAAATTTTGTCATAAATGGCAGATAAGAGAATTCTAGTGTTTTCTCTAGGGGTAAAAAAAGGGGCAATGAGGTGAGTTCACCCTGGCCGAAATGGGGTACCTAGGTACCTCCTTTACAATACTGGAGTTGGATTGTACTGGACTATGATGCATTGATGCCCAAGCTTATTATGCCAGCAATATGTCTTGATTGGGTTATCACTATGGGGTTTTTTTCTGGCACCATGGAGCCACAATCTAGTGTTGTGGCACAGTGAGAGTGCTTTAGGGCCGCTTCACACTATGGCCGTCCAAGTCGAGAGGCTGTGGCATTGAGAGTCCAAACTTTGGTGAGAGTCCATGGAAATGTGCAATAAATAGGCCCAAGTTGAAGCCTTTGGCCAGCCATAGTGTGAAGCCTCCAAAGGCCAAAGTCCAAGCCCAAAGTCCAAACTTACTCCATTTTTATTTATTTATATCCTTCCTCTCCATATTAAAATCCATCCAATTTCTGAATTTTGTGTAAATTGTTGCTCATGTGACAATTTTTTCAAGCGGTTGGTTAAAAAAACATGAGAAAGGAGTCAAAAATGACCTTGGAAAAAAAATTATAGCACGTGCCCTCACCATTGAACAAGGAATATGAAGGAATATAAATGGAATAAAAAACTGGGATTAGACATTGAAGGGAAGTAGGTGCATTGAATGCTAAGACTCATGGCTTTTTGTAGAAGAGACTATGGTTCAATCCTCATTGGCGTCAAAATAACAAAATAACAAAATAACAAAATAGAGGGATTTTGACAGTTTCTAATATTTCTAATTTTTTTTTCATGGAAATTCGACGGACTCTTGATCAAGATTTTGGGTTGCCATTTTTTGGCGACCCAAACTCTAATCGAGAGTCCGTCGAATTCCATTGCCATGTAGGCAGTTTTGAGGGCAACGGACTTTGGATTGTGCCGCGTAGTGTAAAGCGTCGAGAGGCCAAAGTCTTGGGTTTCTGAAATTTGATTGGCTAAAATCGACAGACTCTCGATCTTGTGTCGTAGTGTGAAGCGGCCCTTAAATTTAGAGGGACCATCCTCCATTCACTGCATGGTGTACTGCTACAGTGCAAAAAAAACCTTTGGTTATTACCGTATGTATGCTACCCTATTAACTTTTATTTTGCAATGAAAAAAATTAGTCTCATTGCAAAACAAAATAATATGGTAGGTACTGTAAGTTAGCGCCAATTCATGCWGTCATGGAATGAAGCACATTGCCACAAGTTGCAAGCAGGTTTTGAGGAGGAAGGAGCTGACTGGAGAAAGGTGACGGAGATTCTTGGAAGTGGAGGATGGATGGATGGACGGCTTTCTTAGTCGGTTTCCTGTGACATGATGCATACAGATATGATTTTCATTGCAAAAGTCGTTGCAAGGCTGGGTGACACCCAGTTTGCTATCCTCGGCTGTGCTGGTGGGCCAAGTGGCCAACTAACTTACACTAAATAGGTTGCCTCTCACTATTTTCTTGACATTCCACACTATATAAATATTTATTGTTACTGTGCAAGAATACACAACTTTTGAATTAGTTATTGGTGTAGTTGGAACTCATGAATCTCCATGTGTACAAGTGGAAGTATTTGTAGAAATATTTATTGACTTTGATGGCTTGTAGAGTAACTTTCTTGGGATAAGGCAACCTAATTGTAAAGGCAACCTAATTTCACTATTGAGTGTACACTAAATAGTGAAATTAAGTTGTCCCTCACTAATTTATTGACATGTCACACTATTTAACCCCTAAAGGACCAAACCTACCTACCTACCTACAAACTAAAACTCCTCATAACTTTTAGCTCACTAATCCAAATGGAATAGTTAAAAGCTTTCCATTTATATATAATTGTAAAGAACCAATTTCAAATTTTTATTTTTTCAAAAAGTGATTTTTAAAGAAGTTTTTTGGGCTGCCTGAGCAACCCAAAGTTCAAAGAAAATCACATATCATGCAATAACTTTTTGACAGTGTAGTCAAATGTTATGAAAATAGTTGGGCCTTAAAGCTACTCCTCGGACACATGTTGTGTATAGATTTCAAAGAAAAATAATGAAAACTCCATTCGTAGTGAGCTGCCCAAAATTGCTATGTTGCCAAAAAACGCAGTTTGGTCCTTTAGGGGTTAAATATTTATTGTTACTTTACAATAATGCAATACTTTTGAATTAGTTATTGGTGTAATTGGGGCTCATGAACCTCCATGTGTACAAATGAAAGTATTTATAGAAATATTTGTTGACTTTGATGACTTATGGCGTAACTTTCGTGGGGTAAGGCAACCTAATTGTAAAGGCAACCTGATTTCACTATTTAGTGTAATTATAATGAACGAGAGTTGGCCAAGCGAAATATGTTTGTCTTCATGGTTCCAAAAGTAAAGCGTCGATTGCGGCCAACTGTTACAGCGTGCCATTTCCGTAAACCACTCCCAAAACAGTAGGAGATGCTAGGATAGAGAACCGCTTCCTTACTTGCGATGAAGCTACTACCCRTTTTGGTCTCCGAGTTGATGAAGCCGGGGCATGGGAGGCATCCATCCGCTCTCTCCATCGCATTTGGAGATCCTTATTAGACCTGGCCGCACCACACTTGACACTGGGTGAATGGGTGGGTTGCTTCCCCTTAGCTGGCGCAAGCTCTACCGTACCACTCCCATTGTTCATCTTCCAATATGTGGTTGGAATGGCAGTAGAGGCTWGAGGAGCCCCGCGCCTTTGGTCCCTGCCTYGTGAGGGACTGTTWCTGGAGGTATGTCCTATCTCTGGCACTCTCGTTGCATGGTCCCCACCTATGACTCACTTGGAGGCGAATACTACGCGCTTCCAAGTTGTGGGCACCTTCCATAGAGTGTGAATTGTTAGTATTCACCGTGGTCCCAGTCGRATAGAATCCTTGCTCTACTTTGGCCGGATTGATTAGCTCCAATGGGATCCCAAGCGAGTCTCATGGTCCTGCGGGGAGTCCTTGGTACCATTCCTTGAGTACAGCACCAAACTAGGGCGGGAACTCCTTAGGGCCAAGCATGTGGTTCCCAATGTCCCAGAGYGGAAGTGGCAAGGAGTCCTCTCGCACACTCATCGTATGTGTTGGACTACAGTATGGACTAAGATCCGCACACCAAAAGAAGCCGGTCTCTTATGGTTGGTTTGGCACCGGGCAGTGGCAGTCAACGCTTGGCGAGGACGGATCCATCATGCAATTGATACTGGTTGTCCAGTATGCCCGACCAAAGATCATGAGTCGGTGTTGCACCGATTCTGGGAGTGCGTGTYAGCACAACGTGCATGGCAGTGGGGCATTCACATCATGAACGCCCTTATCACCACCAAGGATGCCAATGGTYCCWGGAGGCTTCTCACATGGAAACARGACATCTTCTCTGACCRCATTCCGCGCAAGTTTGATACTGTAAGCGGCATTTGGATGGTCATGCGCACTGTTATCTTGTGGACRATTTGGCTCGAACGTAATGATGCAACGCTCAATGGCATTCATTGGCGCCCCGCCAAGCTACTTCAGCGCATATGGCTTGGCCTGATTGACTACGGCAGGGTGGAATGGGCGTCGTTGTGTGAACGCCGCGTGAGGACTTCCTTTTCTAGTGATGTTGCTAGGACTAGATTCTTGAGCAAGTGGACTTGCAACGACATGTTTGCTACCATGATCGACGGTGCGCCCCGGTAGGCTATCTCTGGCCCTCGTGCTGGCTTCGTTTTAAGCCACCTTAGGCGCTTCGCGCCTAGGCGGGGGCTTACCTCCCCGCCACTGGCGCTTCTTTGTATTTGTGTCTTGTCCGGTCTTGGTTTCTTGCCCCCCCARGCCGCTTGCAGCTRGGCACTTGTACTCTTTTTTCTTGYAGTRAAGGACTCTTTACTTGTGTCAAAAAAATAAAAAAATAAACCACTCCCAAAAAATTGCCTGTTCATTTCCTGGGAGGGTTTGCTACGCAATTAGCAGTAATTCCCGATTATGCGAGCAAACCTGTATAATYGAGCATTACGGATTCATCATCCAATTTTGTTTTTTCATCCCTCGTAATTCATCCAACTTTGTTTTCCCTACTCGCGATTTACGTCGGGCAATGTCCCTCGTTGTCGGGTGTTTTGCAGTATGAAGCACTTCCTCGTCGAGTTCGGCCCCGCCGTTGGCCCTTTATATTGCGAAATGTCCTCCTCCTTGGGCATTGCCTATACTCATTGCATCATTTCCTCATCAAAGTGGATGCCATACCCGGATATAGTTAGACAGAATGTGGTTTATGACTGAATGTGGTTGTAATATGATAGTGTGCCTTTTTTGAGTGGGTAGTAAGTGTGACCTTTTTTGAGTGGGTAGTAAGTGTGACCTTTTTTGAGTGGATAGTAAGTGTGTTCTACTTGATATCCCTTAAAACGCACGCTGGCCACTAGCTTCATGTTGGTTTCCCAATGGCCGTTCCTTGAGAGAGACATTCGCCTATTTTGCCTCCATCTGCGTTGTTGAAGACCCCTTAGCATATCTAGGGRGGAGAGTGAAAGCACCTTATATATCAATTTATCATGTGGAAGCCCACTCCATGTGTGAAGGACTGACTAGCCACTTGTAGAACCCGAGATTTTGAGATTCGGAAGGTTATGTCCGCCAGGTGCTRTGACAGGCGTTGCTGCCAATTCTTTTATCGAGAGTAGACGTTGTTGACAAGGCAGAGAGTCTATTTGAAATCTATTGAAGATAGACACAAATACGGGGTCGCTGCAGAGGGTCAACTCCACAATTTCGAGGAGGACGAGAATCGGAAAGTCATTACACTAGAAGGCGTGGAAGTATGCATTCCTGCGTATACATTATTCATGGAATTTTGAAGTCCATGTATCACAGTTATTCGCTCATGTACAAAAGAAGGTATTCTCTCGAGGTCTCATGGAAACAAGGRAATTAAGCGACCTCGAACATGAACCGTTCGAGTCACTAGAACTATGAAAGCAATAATTGACGAGAGCGATGACCAAATGCCCCATCAAATGCGCATCATTGGACATGGTAGAATAGACACTCATAAAATTTTTACCCACAAGAAACAACTAAAAGCACGTGCGCACTGAGGCTAACGAGGTAGTACCTCAACTTTGTTTYAGCGGTTTGAATCATGTGGATTTATCCAAATGATCCGTTCTTATTTAGCAACACCAATTGCAAATGATGGGTGATTGCAAGAAACACTTGTACTATTTTGCGTCACACGTTGCATGTGGAAGTTGTTTGGGTCCATAAATTTTTCAAAWATGCTCAAAAGAACAAGAAATTTGGAAGCAAGCTTTTTGATGGTATGGAAAATAAACATGAATTTTTTTCAAATTTATTAAAATTACTTAAATGACCAAAATTGAATTTTGATAATATGTCACACACTCACACTTGTAGTTTTGATGGTTTCTACTTTCTAGTACTATCAAGTACCTTTTTTTGAAAAGTTAGGACATAAAACTTTGTGGGGTGCTTTATAATATGAAAATACAACTTTTCATGAGAGGGATTTTTGATTGCCTATTTCAAGTGAGTTCTAGACTGNAATTTTAAATTAATTTTTAAATTTTTCCTAAAAAAATCAGCCAAACGCAACAGAATTGACAGATGTTTCTTGCAATCACCCTAATGTTTTTTGATTGTCTTTAGTTTATTTTAGAAGTACATGGTACCGCTCAAGTAGCTCATGCAAGCTCTTTTTGAATGTGCAATTAAATATTGACTATGGCATGTCCCCTGTGAGCCAATCAATAATCAATCGAATAAAGAAGGAGCACTTGAATAATGTCTCCATTAAGCCTGTTGGAAGTTTTTTTGCAAAATGTACCATGTGCGACGAGCTTCAGCAGTTGATATTGAAATTGCCTAAGGGGAGCCCCAAGTACGTGGAGTTCATGAAGCAGAGGACTCAACATTTGAATCACCAAGCTTCTTGCCATCACCTGTATACATTATGGTGTGAGGAGTCCAAAAGGAATCCACAAGAAATCCTTTGTGTAATTCACGACAAGATGGATACCACAAAGACAACCCTCCCAAGAATGTGCGTGACAACGAAGGCCAYACAAGGCYTGGGTCAAATTCCATTGAGTGTAATAGGAATGGTAGCTCATGGTCACGCTCATGGTGCATACGCCCATTATGCACCATCATGTTGGCCAAGCGATTCAAACTTTACAATTTCCTCRTTGGCTAGAGGTCCGCCAATTCGAGAGACCAACAATCTTTTTCCATAYCCGCCAGCAAACTCTATATTTGAGGCACTTCTCAAAGGGAAGTCACAATGTGTGGACTTYTTGACCCTAACCGAACCATCATCACGACTCGGATGTTCTCTCCTGCCTAAGAATTTATATTTTCAACTTGACAACTTTGCAAAGGATAATAARAACCAGTATCTCATGGCGTTCTTATCTTTCTTGACTGCAAGTGGTGTTTTTAAGGAAATTCAAGTCGGATTCCTACTTGTCGGACATACTCACAAAGATATTGATGCTTACTKCAGCCATCTCTCCAAGGCCTTAAAGATCAAAAACACTTTTGTGGTTGCCAACCTCATGAAGATCTTCATGCAGTTGCACAAAATGGCGTTCATTCCAGAGTTCATACAAGAGGCGGTAGACTTCAAGTTGTTTATCAAAGACTACCAAAACCATGGCACTGCTAGATTAATTGGATTGGGAGAAATGCATCTTTTCAAGTTCTACGTGGACAATGAGGGGGTTCCCGTCATGAAATACAAAAAGTCTGCAGTTGATACACAATGGYTATCAACTCATAAACCATCTCTTTGCCTGTGGAAGAGAGACAATAGTGATTGGCCACGGCTTCCCCCGGGCTGTACAAAGCCGGCTCCATTCAAAACCATGTGGAAAAGCGAAGTTCTTCACACAACTGGGAATCAAGAAAAGACCATGGAGAAGGAAAGGAAAGCTACCGTGAACAAAAAATTTAGGACTAGAAAAGTACATTYAGTACTGGCAGAACGCTATGTCCAATTGCGAGGGATTTGGTCTATACGTGGATTACTGGAATCACGTGCTACGGGAGCTGAAAGGACCTCTATCAGACTGTGATCCAGTATTGGTGGAAGGCTTTTGGCCAAAACACAATTGAATGGAGGCTTACACTGGATGAAATCACTTGTTGCTCATTAATGATTAATCCTAAGGATGTCATTCGTGAAGAAGAGGACCCAGAACCATATTGCAGTCCCGCAAATGACGCTTCACAACAGAGCTTCAATGCTTGGTTGGACATACGTCCAGGCTCATGGGTTCTTCTCAAACTTGAAGACCCCTTAATCTGTGTTGTTTGGCTAGGAAGAACATCGTCCAGCGTGTGCAGAGTAGCAAGAGATGAGAACGGGGATTTTTTGCTACAGTATTGGAGACCGGATAACTCATAAGCTACTTTGAGTTAAGGTACTGGAATTGTTGGTATGGTAAATGGGTTGTTGAAAAGACTTCCACTACATGGGTGGATGAAAATTGTGTAGTGTATTCAAATTGGTCTAAGATAGTAGATCCAAAATCACGGACAATTCCTAAGACGAGTAGAGAGGTTGCCTTCATGAATTTGAACAGGGAAAACAAGGTGGATCCTTGATTGAGTTTGGTGCCTATGTTGGCAAGGTCATCAAGAGATTTCTAGATGCGTTTTCCTCTTGGCTTGCATGGACAGGCGAGATTTTTATTGTTCAATGCTCTTTATATTTGTGATTGTGAAATTGTGGATTGATCAATACAATTGTGTTCAGTGGATTGTTGAGCACACTTATGTTCGATGATATATATGAATTTTCATCATCAAGAGATTGAGTGTAGCATGCGTGTAATTCATTTATGCCACGTTGAAGAATTGAAACCTGAAGTCCTTAATTTTATTTTCTCTCATTTCTTGGAATAGAACTTGTGTATATTTGAATGAAAAGAAGTATTGCATGCTCGAAAAAGACAAGCATTTGCAAATTCGTGTCAATAGGATTGTTTTTTATGCCAAAGTGTGTGTCATGTAATTCTCGCCTATGCATGTGAAGTTAGCAACCAAGAAGGCACTATTTAAATTGTAGATAGTTTGTATGCATTCATCTTTGTATCTCGAATGAACGATGGGCCAAGCACTTGTCTGCACTCCTGTAGACCACAATGATGAACTTACAGTGGCTTCCACACTCAGTTCCCACACTTTTGATTTGATTGGACGTTGTTCTTCCAAGTTACTATAAAATTACTTCAAGTATCCAGTTAATATTAAAAATTGACTGAGGTGTATATGGTATCCGACATTCAATAATTGATCAATTGCTGGGAGGTGGAAGCTTCTATCGTCCATCATCTGGAGATCTCTTGGTACTAGGTTGCGGGAGGTTCTCCGTATTGTACAATGATTAGATGTAGCCTTCCAGCAGTAGGGGTAAGTCATGAACTTCTATCTAGAGATCTCCTAGTCCAATTATACAAACTCCTTTATAGGAGGATTTGTTTGAGTCACTTCTGAAGATTGGACGTGGTCTAGAAACAATATAATTTCTTTGAGGAAACTTTACTTGTATTATAAAAAAATTGAATAACAATAATTTTGCTTAAATTAGAAAGAAAGCAAAAATTGTTTTTAGAATTTTTAGAATTTTTTTTCATGCCGATGTATAATTTGGACTACAACATGTCCAAATATTGATTAATATTTGATTTTAAATTAGATATGACAACTTTTTTAAGTCTAAAAAAACTTTTKAGAGCCACTGAAAATGAACTACAATGACCAACAATTGCAAGTATTGGATTGAAGGAGCACATCCATACCTTAACCCTTAAAGGAACATTTGTCCCTTCTGGGGACAAGGTAGATTTTGGGCATGTACCTACGGTCTCAATTTTGGTCTAGATTTTTTGAAACTTTTTTGATGATAGAAAAACTAATTAGCTTCATGGGAATATAATGTTTTTCTCAATTGGTGCCCGGGAACAAAAGTTATGCCCAAAACAAGTCAACACAAGGGAGAGGGGGGAAGAGGGAGCAGCAATAAAAAGTTTCGCAAATTTGAATTTTTTTTTTTTTGAATTTTTTTTCTCATAGTTTATATTTTTGTGTATATGGGAAGCATCGATTCATTCCATTTGGATTTGTTATGAGAAAGTTATGGACAATCTTGTTTTTTGGGCAATTTGAGCATTTTCTTGAAAAAATAACTTGTAGGATTCATTTCTGAATGCAATTTTCACAATTTCATGAAAAAAAATATTCCACATGGTTAAGTTTTCTTGCTAGAACAATACCACCATTGGAATTAATGCATTTTAATTCCACCTTAGAGATATTAATAATTTTGATTTTCCTTCTATCTTGTACCTACTCCTATTTAACAATTTTTCAAAGAATAAATATTAAGTTTTTTTTCAAGTTTTTTTTACCACCTAGATTCTTAATTCAATTCTCTACCAAAAAGATTTAAAGCTCAAAACTCTACAGTGCAAAAAATTAAAGTTAAGAAGGTTCCAAGTCAAATAATCTAGTCTCGCAATGTGTTCGAAAACTTGTTTTTTTCACTTTGAATGCAGATATGTTGCAATCTGTGCGGTCAATAAATTTTGAAATTTTCCCACACATCCTCATACTAGTTAGGTGTAAGATCCTATGGTTAGAT
>VACF01000494.1:0-54349 GCA_006891605.1 Pleurozium schreberi | reverse complement strand
GATACTGTATGCAAAAGTTATGAAGGGTCAAAGTCTTTTTTTATGGTAGATGCTCTAAATTAATGCTCATCTCTTTGGAAAGAATACATTTAGAATTTTTGGATATGTAACTATACTGATTCCATTTTTAAATGGCCATAATAGTTTGATTGAAACAACAATAGCTTACCTTAAAGCAATGGCTTTTTATCCTTGTAAAGAGGGGATTTATAACCATATAGTTAAACTTGAAAACACTTCACTTTGTAGGTCTAAATGCTCGTTTTTGCCTAGGTGTATGACTTGTTAATATTTTTTAATTTAAAATGTAAAGATTATATTAAAAAGTTCTATAAGACATGAATACTTTTTTAGATGTCTTAATAAAGATTTAAGTTTATTGCAAATTTATAAAGAAATGAAATTGAGATTTATATAAAATTTATATTACTTTAAATATATTCTGAGCATCTTAAAGTGTACCTCAACATAGGTGTTAAGATGCTCTTGAAGCAAGCAATGTCTCTATTTCTTTTTTTTGCCCAACTTTTTTGCAAACCCTCCTTAACTAGGCTCTCTGTGAGAAAGATTCATTGTCCATGATCCATGATTTGCTCCACAATCCACACTCCACAACAATGCATCCCCTTCACTACAACATTAGGGGGGATTTGAGGCCTCCGAAGGGCCGTTTCAAAGTTGTTCCTAAAACAGTAAAGGAACAGCTCGTTGCTGTCAGGCCAATAATTACCAAAAACAAAAATCCAGTCTTGAAATGCAAAAAAAACAAGTCCAATTTTGTGTTTTTTCAAAAAAAATTAATGGCGTGATCGGCTCTTCACCACATCAAATTCTTGCTACAAAAACTGCCGTAGTGTAGTTCCTACGTTCTTGCAGTTCGGGAACTCGCGGGCTCTTCTTGCCCTCAAATCCTCCTAATATGAATGGATTCAAGCACCAAAACAACTTAGCATTTTGGTGGGATAGAGGCAGTGAAGTAGAAATGTTAGAAATTAGATCCTACAATAGATAACTTTGCTTCGTGGGCTATATGTATTATTGCAAGAGTGATATGTTTGTGCTTGAATTGTGGATGTTTTTATATTCTAGTGTTAAAAAGGTAATCAATTCTTGAATTGTGGATGTTTTTATATTCTAGTGTTAAAAAGGTAATCAATTCTTGAATTGCTAATTGAGTCATTCATACAAGTTAGATTCTTCAAATTGGACAATCAAATTATAAATCATTGTTGAAAAGTTTAAATAAATTTTTAAGTTTAGGTTTACCCTCATAACCATATGTTCAAAGATCCTTCAATTGAACCAATTCTTCAAGCATTCATGTAATTTTTAACTTTGAGTAGAGACTTGCAACATGAAATACTCCTCTTCATCAATTGTTCCCAAAAATAACATTAGATGTTTTTAGAGGCCTAGGGAGGGGTGTGAGTTCTCTATGTGTTCTTGGTCAAATCTGCTTAGGTCAAATTTTTATCACCATGTTTTAAGGGCATAAAAAGGTCATTCAGCCAAACACCACTTGCTATCAAGTGTATGAATATATGAGTTGCTGGCTGTAATAGGGATCAATACGWGAGACGGGATCGGGTCCCTAACGGTTTAGTATCCTCTAATTTACTGAAGCTTGATCTCAGATACTAGAATAAATTCATTTTTCTGAGGCATCATATGAAAATTGTACAGGGAGGGAGTAGTACACTGAAGGAGAGGCTCCGCAACGGCGAACAGCTCTACGGAGCCTTTTCTGTGAGTTTCTCGCCAGTTGTAGCGGAGATTCTCGGTTGGTCGGTCTATGACTTTGTGGTGGTTGATATGGAACATGGTCCTGGAGACACCATGGCCGCTGTGCCTATCCTGCAGGCTCTGGCTTCTACAGGAACGCCTGCCATCCTTCGCATCCCTGCTAACGATCCTGTTTGGGCTAAGAAAGCATTGGACCTGGGGCCTGCAGGCATCATGTTTCCGATGATCAATGATGCAAGTGCTGCAAGGGATGCAGTAAGGGCGTGCCGGTACCCTCCAGCAGGTATAAGGGGTGCTGCTTTTCCTATTGTTCGAGCTGCTCGGTATGGCCTGGACCCCTCCTACCTGAGCCGGTGTGAGGATGATCTTCTCATTATGTGCCAGGTACATCTAATTCTCCAAATTCTAAAATCATCACTTTAGAAATTATTAGGATCTCAGGGACGCTTTACACTTGGGACAAGTCAAGAATATAGCACTCGTAGTGGGAAAGAGCTTAGAAATGGTCCAGCATTAAAATGAGAGCGCTTAGAATTATTGATTTTCTTGGCTCGGTCCCAAGTGTATAGTGGGCCTGAGATGTACTATTAGCTGCCTGTCGTGGCACTTTGCTTTTATATATATATATATATCCTGCTGAGCAAGAGGCCTTTTAATCGACCTTTCTGAGTTGCCCATTTTCACTTATATGCTCGGAAGTTGACACTTGTAAGCAATGGTTTGCAGTTAGAATCTCAGCAAGCGGTCGACAAYATAGCTGAAATTGCTGCTGTTGATGGTGTGGACTGTATCCAAATGGGACCTCTTGATCTGCGTTCGGACATGGGCTTGTTGCGAGTTCCTGATGATAAGAGACCATCAATGTTGCTCAGGTAAAAATTTGCAGTATTTCTAATTGTGCTCTGGGGTTGCTTAAAAGGTAGGGAATCGTGTATTGCATTTAATGTATGAATATGATGTTATTATTTACATGGAGTTTTCCGCATGTCTATTTCATACAGGGAAGTTGAGACAACTTTGAAGTCTTCAGGAGTGTTCCTAGCCGGATTTTCAACAAGCGACGATCCACCCTCAAAGTTGCTGAAGCTCGGGTACCACATGGTCTCAGGTGCGACTGATGTTGTTCTACTTCGAGATGCTGCTCTTGCAGACATTCGGAAGGCCAGAGATGACACTAAGTCTGCATAACTTAGGTTGAACCGAGCAATCGAAAATATGAGAGTTTTTTCAGTTCATATGGGACCACGCCACCTCGCATAGTTTCATCACTGGCCATTTGTACAGGGCTTCAGGTAACTGATTTTCGAATGCATCATTGACTTCATATTTTCTTGTCGGATGTCAAATATCATTTTATTCAACACCATTGTCATTTGCAAAATAATCCTTCAATCACTCCTAGCGAGTATGACTTTAATTTGGTCTCAGTACAGATGCAGTTGAACTAGATCAACGACTCCACAAGTATCCTTTTTTACAACGGTTTGGATTTTATTGAACGAGCCTAGGCTTTTTGAAAAGCCAACATGCTAAACTGCGAGGTTGAGTCGTTGTATGATTGATTTGATTAAGTTTTGAGTAGAATTTCACCTGTATCTCGAATTTCTATTGTTGAATTTTGTTCTTCAAGGTGCAATTGGACAACCTTTGCCCACTTGTCAAGGTTATTTAGTTTTATTATTTTATTGCATTCTAGATAGATAAAATTATAGGCTAAAAAAAGGGCAAGCCTTTGGAGACTTCCAGTTAATTCTCARGCCTAATTTTTCCTTCATTGAAAATGGTTATGAAACTAGAGACAAATAAATGTCAATGGAACATGTTAGTTAGTCCTAGATGAGGGACATCTTTAGAGCATGGTCACTTTAACCCTTGAACAATGCCGAGGCCATTTTTTGGTCGATGAATGAGGGAAGCACCTTTTTGTGTAGGACAAAAGTGCAACTATTCATCCTTGGAATTTTGTGTGAAAAGAGAAGATTGCTTACATTATTTTGACTTCCAATGCTTACTTTTGAAATTTTTGAAATCAATGATTCTCATGGCATCAAAATTCATGATATCCATGTTGACCCGCTTGACACTTAAGGGTTAAGAGTAGACTACCGTAGTACCAAAGTATTTGAAATAAATTTCTTGCCTTTTAGTGTTTCATGAAGATTCATCAGATAACCCATCTAGACTCATTATATGACCCATCAAATGAAGCCATCACATAAATTATGGAAAGAAGCTAAATATTTAAAGAAAAGATCATTTATGTCAATTTTGCATCATTCCAAAGGTTATTTAGAAGGATTGTAGAAAATTATGTGTTTCATGCAAGCAACTAAATCACTTGGATATTATATACAACTTTTGTACATTATGCTAATGAGGATTTTTCTTACTGAATCTAAATCAAAGATAATTATTACAGACCAATAAATCAATCCAAATAACAAATATTTGTAGACTTTATTTTGTGATGCTTTTTATATGCTATTGTTTATTAGTATAAAAAAACTCAAAATCTTGCTATAACAAAAAATTTCAATTTATTAATAAAACCTTAATTCCTAAAGGACATGCATTTTTTGGCTACATAGCAATTTGGGGTAGGTATGTGTGATTGGAGATTTCCATATTTTTGGTCCAAATTTTAATAGAAGGTCGGGATGAGGAATATCTTTCATATGTATTGAATTTCATGACATTTGGAAACATGACTCAAAAGTTATGGCCTAATATTTTACTTTTTTTTCGTAGATAGTTAATTTGAGCATAATAGAAAAGATCTTTTTTTTTTAATAACGAAAATTTGAAATTGGTTTTCTAGAGTTATGTATTTGAGGAAAGCTTTGAATTATTCCATTTCGATCAATGAGTCAAAAGTTATGAGGAGTTTTGTTTGCGGGCAGTTATGGATTTTTGACTCTAAAATTAACCCTGAAGTCCTTTATCTTATTTAGTTTTCAAGATTTTTGGCAAAAAAATAAAATCATAGGATTGTTTATTGCAACATTGCAAGCATTGGGATTGGCATTTTTTAATTCCATAATTAAATTCTTAACAATTTAGTCTTTTGAACCATTCTCTAATATTATTATTTTTTTTGTGTATGATATACAATTCCAAATGATCTCAAAATTTTCAAGCATGTGAAAAACTTGTCTAGGAAAAAGAATCCAAAGAAGCACCATCATTTTGGAAATTTTTTCATACAAAAGTGAGCTTGTGAAGTGTAGCTACCCTGTTTTTTGCAGGGCCAAAGAAATGATTTCAGTGAACTTGAATGCTTTTATCTTGCAATCCACAAGGTGGAAATTTTTGAAATTTTTACCACATGTTTTCAAGTTAGCATACTATAAGATCCTACATTTATATGTACAAAAAAAATTCCAAAGATGGCAGTTTTGGAGCAATTTTAGTGAAAACATAGTCATGGAATTGTAGGGGTTAAAACATTTTTTTTGGAATTAAATTAAAAATTATTTCAAAAAGAAACTATATGAAAAGATTGTGATTTCTATAATGATAATATGTAAGATTGCTCCAAAGTAAAGTTTAAGTTTTCATAATTTTTTAATTTTAGATAAAAAATAAATTTCATGTATATAATTCTCTTCAATTTACAAGCTAGAATTGTACAAGTTGTACAAAAATAATTTCTTAACATTTTCCTTGGAGAATTCTCGGTTCAAATACTCCTATCAAGCAAACAACAAATTTTGTTTTTTGGGACAAATGAAGTTGCATTAGTTCATAGAGTCAAATTTAGGAAACACAAGGACAAGTAAGTCAATTGTTTTGAGCACCATATGACTAAACTATGATTTTGAAAGTTCTTGATTGGACTTGTTTAGCAAGTATACATTTAACACCTAAAGTTGATAACAAGGTCAAAATTAGGTGTACTTAAAGCGTCATCAATGGATCACACAACAAAGGAGGCAAAAAGTTAAAGACTTAAGATTGATTTGTATAAAACTAGAATTTGGCAATCTTGTCATTGGAAATGCATCACAAATTTACTTAAATAGACATAAGAAAATAAGGCCATATTCATTATCTCGAGACTTTTTGCAGATTTTGAGACAAAATGCTAGTTATTGGAAAATTCATTTAAAAAAATTGAAATTGAAATAAAAAATAAATAATGCTCAAATAGTGATCCTATAATAAAATTCTAAAAGTTGGTGTTGTTAGGTATTTATAAAAAAATACTAGCAAAGAGACAAAATGGTTTATCTTCGAGTCAAAGATAAAAATGAGACAGTGAAAAGTCTCAATATAACAAATATGGCCTTAAATCTAAATTTGGACTTTCAAAAACCAAAATAGGGCCTATTAGAAGCAAAGGTAAAGGATAATAAAATATGGAGAGCCATTTCAAATCATGCTTAAGAAAGTAAAATTGTGGAA
Source organism: Pleurozium schreberi (assembly GCA_006891605.1). Taxonomy (NCBI): domain Eukaryota; kingdom Viridiplantae; phylum Streptophyta; class Bryopsida; order Hypnales; family Hylocomiaceae; genus Pleurozium; species Pleurozium schreberi. The sequence continues at coordinate 48,202 of VACF01000494.1, read as the reverse complement.
ATGTCTCCACATATTTTTGTGACTATTCTATGTGATTTTTGGTGTGCTTCTAATGATAGTAATCTCAAGTTCTAATTCCACATCAATAAAAAATATGTATTTAATTTGTTGCTTGTTGTGATCCATTGATAAGGCCCTTTATTACATCTCCATGCTAAATATTTGCATAAAATTTAGATTGTATTTGTCTCAACGCTTTTGCCTGAAGTGTGGCACTAATTCCTTATTCCTTATTTGAATGTGGCACTAAGTCAAGATCGTTCGTGTCTTGGAAATTAAGTGCCGATTTTACCTKGACTGTTTTGACATCTCTGGCTAGCTCCAATAGCTTCATGCGTCGAGTCAATGCTGCTCGCATAAGCTCCTCGGTCTTCCTCCAGGATTGCTCCCGTTTCATAATCTCATCTGTCAACCCGGATCCATGTATGATCTCAAGCAATATTCTCCAAGTAAATAACAGTGCCAATAACATCGAAGCCGATAACAGTGTTTCTCAACTACCATTTGTTGTTGGTGAGGCATGGTCCACAAAATGTTCTACCTTACAAAATGAAAGATTCTTTTGCTACAAACAGAACCAATTGACCCGCTTAACTGGATGACCAATCAAGAATAAATATAGATAAAAGACTCACCTTGAATGGAATTATGTTTGGCTTCAAATTCTGAGGACTGGCCCTCACAATTCTTATCGGAATGGCCGGCTGAAGGGGTAGGTGACGGTTGTGGTGGTGCCCCAAGCGGAGGACGTTGAGGAGATGTGGCAGCAAATTCTGGTAGACGAGTCGCCGGAGCAGGTGGAGGCGGACAAGAGGGATCATGATGAGGTTCAGGAGTTGGTGTGTGCTTCTGCTGCYGTTGACRCTGTGGATCTATGTCCGGCATCTCAACTTCGCTAATCTGCATCAGTCCCGCGTTCAAAGAGGAAGTGCCACACTACAACAATGTAAGTCCTCAGTTTGGAACCCATAAAAACCAAAACGAATRCCCCGGTTCAGAAATTGAGGAACATTTTGACTTGCCAAATGCGATGCATATTGTACGTTCTATACCTGTAACCATCTTACACTACAGCTCTTTCATTACACAATAATAACAACTWATAATCTTGCATAGATTTCGCTTCACTCTGATTCACTTCCTCATTACTTCTAAGACAACTGGAAATTGCACATGTTAACATTGAATTTCATTGCAGAATACTTTTACAATCATTTAGCCATGAAGATTCGTACAAGCTGAGAAATTTGTACACCATAAATCTTAGGCTGATCTAGTCTCCACGTCCCTGACATGGTAAATTCTTCTTACAACTAACCTTAATCTTTTCAAAGTTTGCATGGTAAACACTTGCATTCGATAACTGCTCTGATTCAAATTCCATGCTATCCAGCATCGTATCATCAACTCCAAGATCTGCAATAAAATTCTCTGTTCTCAATCATTCATTGTTTTTGACTTCATAGACTTCAAAATGTTCACAGTGATTGAGAATAGCAGGCAGTCAGGCACCCTCAAAGCACTCTGCACTCCGGATATGCAGTTATACTAATGCTTTGGAACAGTTTGAAGTCTATGATCCATCAGAATTTAATGAACCCATAAGCTACAATCCAGAGGTTCTAAATTTCTTAACGCTTTATAGTAATAGAGAGGAAACCCACCAATGACTTTCGAAAAACACTCAACATTGTAAGGTTGGATTTGAGACAGTACCTTCACCAGTTGATCCACCCAGAGAACAATCGTAGGGCAACACTTCAACTGGAGGTGTCCAAACTTCAGAAATGGAAACATCCCTACAACAAAGTGAATGCCTTAATTCAAAACCTCAAATCAAGCACATTGCTTTCTTTGTTTATGAACCAACCTTATTGAGGAACAAAGTAGCTAGTCTGAATGTGAAAGAAATACTACGTATCTCACATTCGTCCGTCCGCATATTCCTGCAAGTGAGAAACTGTATTTTCAAGTTCGTAATTCCTCTTGTTGATTTCTTCGTATTCTTGCTTCAGAGCCTCGTAGTCTTCTGCCAGCCTGACAAGTCAAACTCAATGCCATCAAACAAAACACCATCTTCTACTCTGAAACGCCAATTTCGTTACACAGTCGGAATTCATGACGTTTGCATTTTTCAAGGTGGTCACCTTGGACCCTAAATCTATACCAGTCCTAGTTTCTAGAACTTGAGTGTCTTATTTTTGACACTAAGAATCGCGTCAATATAATCAAATTGAATTTTTAAGATAAAATCCTTTCATTTCAGTATTCTAAACCTCACATAACAGCTTCAGACCAAAAAATTCAGTGATGAGATGAAGAACAGAGCCAGGCAAGATGGATAGGCCTTCGCCGAGAATCTGGATCTCAAGGAAACTACAAGGTATCGGAGTTCTCCACCTTTGAATGTCTTGAAGAGCCTGCTGATATTCGTTGTTTCTTTCACTTAGCGCAATGTCCTTGCTTTTTAAAGACCTCTGTAATTCACGTATGCGTTTCTGCATCCTGTGCATTATCCCTTCTTTGTCGTCTATGTCCTGCTAATTCATTTATAACCAAAAGTGTCATCCAACCAGTGAGAATACCCAGCCACTTAAGTGAAAGTTAAAGAACCGCGACCTTAAATGACCGGCGAAACAGGAAATTAATAATTAAGAGATAATCAAAATTCAGTCCCATTGTACACAATCCTTGCAGTGACTATTTGAAACTCTTTCTTCGAAAATGAGTCCAGGAAATTAGGCAGGAAAACCTTCTGCCTTCTGAGCACCACCACATAAGGTGATACACAGACTTCAAATTTGCTTTCTCCTCTCAAATTTGATCAGCCTGACAGCTCCAACACTTTCAATCAAGCTCCATTTTCTAAGCTCGTATACAATATCCACTACTCTAAAATCCACATATCAAATTATGCTTTCAAACACTCAAACTTCCAAGACCTGGTCTGAAAGCTCCATTTTCTTAACTCATATATAATCCACTGCTCCAAAATCCATACATCAAGTGCGTCCAAACGCTCAAACCACCAACACCTCAGCCTGAAAACTCCAACAATTTCAATCAAGCTCCATTTTCTTCAGCCACAAACAAAATGYACCAATTCAAACTCCATCCAGATTTATATGAAATCAGTTCACTCTTTCAGAATCTCCAATCACAACTGAACATAGTACACGCACAACAAGCCCTAAACCCTCGGCGACGGTGCGTTCTCGTCCTTTTAATGCACCGATCGAAACTTCTGTTTCAAAGAAAGCTGAAAACGACATGAAATTGAAGCACGGACATTCCACTAAGAAGTGTTGAAATGGAGAATTCGAATGAGAGCGCAATACCTGCGGTCTAATTCTCCGATCATGCGCTCGCTGCAGTTGACGCAAGAGCGCTGAATTGTAACCGCTTTCAGCCGTTGCGGAAATGAGATTGGGAATGGGCGCTGCCGGGAGGTAGCGACGCAGCGACCCGCCATTTCCGCTCGTAACGGGGGGTGGTACCTGCCTGGCCAGGGGGTCGTACCTAGCTCGTATCAGGCAGGCAGGTAAATGGATGCCGATGAAATAGTAGCGATGAAATCCAGTAGATGAAGACACTGACGGAACTTATCAGATTGCAATTCTGATGACTTGGATGATAAATGATGCGATTCAAATGACAAAGTATCACAATGGGATGAATATTTTGCTTTGGAATGATAAATCGTCGTCTTGTGCATTAAAATGATACATGGATGAATTATTTGAAGAACTACACTTGAATAGTGAAATTAGGTTGCCCACTAATTTCTTGACATTTTACACAATATAAATATCTATTGTTCTTGTACAACGATTTACAATAAATTCCCATCAACCTAGGTTCATGTGGCATGAATTGGAGCACTACTTCAAGGTCTAGTTCAAAAAGCCGCATGTGCTTCCACATAGACTTGTAAGTGGTGATAAGGTCATGCAGTAACTTTTCTGAATAAGGCAACATGCTTAATTATCAAAGCAATTAAATTTAACTATTCTATGTAAACATTAAAATTTGACCAAGCTAATTGAAATATGAAATATGGTCAGATCCTAAAGTGTGGATATTGCTAGCTTCAATGATCAAACTAATACAATAGCTCTAGCTTATACAAAAAGACAAGGACAAGAAGACAATAATTTTTTGTTGAGATCAAAACTTTGTCATCAAATTAATCCAACAAGTTTAGCCCGTATGGAAAGACAAAGGGGTTTAGACAATAAGACATTGCTTAGATAAAAAATTTGTCATCAAAACTTGCTCTCACTAGCTCGCACGGAAAGACAAAGATTTTAATTTATTCAACAGTACATTGTTCCAATTGAATCAAAATTTTGTAATCAAATTAATCCATCAGCTCTAATTCATTAAGAAGTACAAGTATTTTAATTTAGACAACGGCACATTGTTYAGATCGAAACTTTGGTTCTTTTAATAACCCCTCAATGAACCTTTGCAATCTTTTTGCACCTGGACCTGGTAGGAGGAATGAGGAGTTTTTCACTTGCATCACTGCACCACATGATGAGTTGTCATCCATCCTACCACCACCACCTCTACACCATCCTCCGGGCGTATACTTTCCTAAACCTCGCCCTTGTAGCAATTCCTTATCAATCAAATCTAATACAGGATCGTCTTGTTGAAATTTTCGAGCAAATGGAGCTCCACTTTGAGTCAAATTCCTGAAATTCTTCAAACTCAAGGCCAAGGGATGTTGTTTTGGCGGAGAATCCCACGCAATGTAATGCATGTCATGGTTAACAGTTGTGTTTTTAAACTCTGGACTATTGCAAATGATTGTGTGGAAGTATCCCTCGGGAGTTGATACAAAATTGGTGTAGTACATGAGTAAAAGACGAGGGAGATTGTCCCAACCCATGATTGTGTACTCCATGAAGGACCTGGAAAGGATTGCCCACGCAGACCCTGTAAACAATTTGAATTGGGTGGGGAGTTCTCGAGAGTATTTTGTCTCCAAGATGTTTACACTGTGTTTCACATCCAAATACAAGCTGGGGTCAATAATGATGGGTTTTGCCCTGCCTCCAAATTTCCATCCGAGGTCGGTGGTGTGTTCAATGAAGTTGAGGTCGCGTGGCAATTGCGAAAAGACATGCAACATATCGTCTTGGGTGGTGAGAGGATAATCAGAAGCACTTAGATTGATGAACCAATCCCAATCCTTGAATTTTTTTAGCAAGATGGCCGCCCCATGTAGAGTTTCAGCAACCATTGTTGGGCCTCGATAGGTCACTAGATTGGCTTTTTCAATCATAATTACATTTCCAATTTTTTGGAATAGAGGATCATTGCGTAAATATGTACTTAAGTTTGATCTTTCTAATAGAGGAGCTTTGAGATCTAAATGTAAAATGTAATAATTTTGAGGATGGTACAAAGATTGTAAGGTCCTCCGGATTTTCGCTCCATCTCCTTGGCTCCCTGATAACAGATACGCAAATCGAGGAATGGTACTAGGTAGATCTACAACAACTGCTGAAACTAGATGATCTTGTAAATACTTCTCTTTGATGGGGAGAAATTTTAATGAGCCACACACAATTATATCACATTTGATAATGGAGTATTTAATTTTGGGTTGTTTATATTTTGAGAGTATATATTTTTTCCCTCACTATTTTTTGAAAAAAAGACACCGGTATGTATTTTTGGGCACCCTATTTTTTATACTTAGTAGAGTTTTGAAGATACTAGAAAAAACATTAGGACTACTCAAAACCAATTTTGTGGACAAAAACCATTGCGTACAATCCAAACTAGCATTCTACAACAATGCATGAAAAATCAACACTTAAACACACTATCTAGGGTGATTTGCCTGTCACCCTAGGTTTTAAATACCTGGTTCTCCCCCCACTGCAAAAATTAGGAGCCGTTGGATGGAGGGAGAAAAATTTCCACCCCTCTTCAACAAAAAAATCAGGAGCCATTGGATCTCAATATAGATTTAGATACGAGGACATGTAAGAATATAGATACGTATATGGACGTCTGAATACATATATGGCAGAATATAAATTTATCCCATAATGTTTGCATCTCCCCACCTCCCTTGAAAATTACAAGAGAGGAGGGGGAGGGCATGGGGGAGGGGGCTGAAAAAAATAATTAATTTTTAATTTTTAATTTTTAATTCACCCCATCCCCAAAAAAATTAAAAATTTTTGGAAGGGGGGGATTAAAAACTAAATTAAATTTTAAAATTAAATTTTTTTGTCATGGTGCATAGTTTGTCACTATACACCTAAAACTAGCAATAACTAACATACTAACCTAACATTGCAATCACAAATGACAAGATGGAACCTAATGGAAGCAAAACAAATAAACACAAATTTAAAAAAGGGAGATACGCTTTAATTAGAACTATGAATACACAATTGCTATGATCCCAAATCCTACACATTCATGAGAATGATCCAAAAAACAGAAAACATGATTGAAAGGAAACAAAAAAAAACTGAAAGCAAACACAAAAAACTAAAAACTAATGCAAGAAATTGGAAGCCAACAAAAATGAATATGGAATTTTTTTTCACAAACACAACCTCAATATACTCCTGGATGCAAACATTTATAATGTTGAACGTCAAGGTTTAGAATTATCCTACTTATAAAAAGTGATGAGATATAGGGTCCAAAGTGTTGAACAAAAAGATTTAGGTCCCAAGTTGTAAAACATTGCAATTCCACTTGCGCTATAAAAAAATCCGCTACAATGTGCATTATTCAAGCCAAGGAGAATCTAAAAGCCCCTACAATTGTGCACAATTTTTTTTTTGTAGAACCTGAATATTCTAGAACCTCGTGGAGTAGGGCGGTCAACGATGACTCCAGCCAGCCGGTGGAAAGAGTCTCCAAGAAATCAACCTTCAACTCTTGCAGCGTCCAACACAATCCTTTGATGTCATGCATTGTAAGGTCATGCAAAGGAATAGTTTGCCATTGATCATTGGGCAAGAGATGCTATACAATCCAATTTTTGGTGAAGATGTTGCGGTGGTCTTCAAAACGCAATCGCACAAATTCCTCTTTTAGCATCCAAACAGGCGGTGGATTGTTGTTGAACTTGTGTTGCTCCAAGTTAATGGTAGCCCACATTGCAATGTCTTCCACAAATYGCCTCCAAGACTTGCTTCTCGGACTTGCTTGTCCCTCAAATGCTCATGATTGTGTTGATGGCGACTGGATTGGGACTACTAACTTGAACCCTAAGTTGAAGTGGGCAGAAATGGAATGGAAAATGAAAACCCTTAAACCATTCTCAATCATAGAATTGAAATAACGCAAAGCCTAAATCCTAAAGTAGCACAATGAAAATGAAAAATGAAGTTAATAATTTCAAAATATCACTTATCAAATCCTAAAACAAAGCCCACCGCAAATACTTTGAGATGTAAAATCCTAAGGAGGGACTCCACTTGTATATACACCATGAACTTCCACTGCCAAAAAATTCCTCAATTGAAGACAAAAATCCAACTGCATGCACCAAAATTTGGATTTCAAGTGCAAAAATACAACATCGACAAACTATGTGGTGAAAACCCTAGAAAAGAATGTGTAGAGAAAAAAGTCAAAACATGCTTAGAGTTTTGGTTGGTACAAGGGCCAATCCCATATTCCATTCACCAATATGTAACAATTAGCATTACGCATGGAACCATAAACTCTTATCTTGAATTTACAATGAAGCAAAGCACATAACTTGGAACATGATCCCAACCACTTTGAGTTTTTTCTTGTCAAATGAATTAATGGTGGAATACAAAAAATGAACTTCAATTATTAAGTTTTACAATTATAATGAAGACCCTCACCTGAATAAGATTCCAGTTGTGACAATTTTGAGGTTGCCCATAATTTGATGAGTTGAAATGTCAATATATGTTAGAGTAAGAAATTGAACATTATTGTGCACAAGATAGATGATGGATGGAATTGGATACAAAAGTATATGTTTCCAATTTATTGTGACAATTTTGGATTGTTGTGATTTGGTCTCCCTCCACAAAAGATAGCTACAAATTAAAAACTGCACCAAAAACGTTAAAAATTAAAATTAAAATTYCAAGTAATATTGAAGTATACTATTCAACATAGTACTATATGATGAAGCCATGGTTGTAGTGGTGAACTTCACKTCAATCATATACTTACTTCACGAGGTAAATTTGAAGGACAAAGAGAGTCGGGTTACATATGTTCCAAGGTATTGTGTACCTTAAATACTTCAGCCAAAAATGGAATTGTTGCATAATTGTAATTATAACCTCCATTTTGTTGTGATAGTGTTGTTAAAATACCCTATCACACATACACAACAATCATCAAGTATATACCAATCATTTAATTGGTAACATTGAAATAAATAAATAGAGATAAATTAAATTTTTTTCTATTTAATACAATTTATGATACAATCCAAGCTTAGAGTTGAAAATAACCTCAAATCTTATAAAAAAGGATCATTGAAGAAAGAAGAACAAAATATTAATATTCTAAAATTCCAACCAAATTGTCTTTGTTTTTGCCAATCAAAGATTCCAACGTTAAAGATGGAGATCATTGGTAATAAAAACATAATAAAGCATTGACTTCAACTTCTTCATTTTAACAATGCTATCTACAAAAAACTCTTCATTATACAACAATTGTAAGGTGCCTCAAGAAAAAATAGAAAACCATCCAACCTAGAATTCCATGGCAAAGCAATAAAATGTCATGAGTACGCAATAACTCAATTGGCTTGCATTAATAATTAATTGCAACATAAGAAAACTATAGTTATTATAGTACTATGCAAAGAGAGAAAGAGAGCGATAGATTAAAGGTATTGTAGGTACCAAGGAGCTCGTAAAGACGGTGAGAGCTACAACCACAAAGAAAGCCCGTATTTGGAAAGAATGAATAGGAGGCTTTTCAGATGACTCATGTTCTTCCATTATTGGATCATATTCCACCATTGTTGGCCTACCATCTAACAACTCCTCGCAATTTTTACTCCGGAACCTGTTGCAATAGCTTTCTATCTTYTGATCTTGCCTCTACATACGTTGTTTAACAAGTGCAATCCATTCAATGTCGAAGAGCTAACAAGCATAAGTTTTYTGCCAATGTTGACCCCTGCTTGTGAACTAAAACATATTCAACTGAATAGTGAGCTAAAAACAAACTGCAACAACCTAATGATTACCAAAGGTTGTTAGAGTTTTTAAAATTATGCCTTTCAACAAACCCAAAAGCTTCAAAACAATCACAACAATTGTAAACCACTATTGTAGGGAATTAATTTTAGAAATTAAACATAGAGTACCTCATGTGGATTGGATTGAAAGTAAAATGATGTGTTTAGAAAGAACTAATTGAAAACTTCTCATTATAGTTGCAACAACTCTAGTGTAGGTATATATATTGATAGATGCTTATTTCATGCTCAAAATACAATAAATAAATGGCAAAGAAAAAAAAAGAATGTGGGTTGATAAGTCTAGTGATSAGAGAGGAAAAAACATAGAGAAAGAAAGAGATAAAATACAGTCGTCATTATTACAGTGATGCCAAGATGTTTTTGAAACTAAAGAAATGAAAGMCCATTGCAATAAGAACTAAAATTGAAAATCTTTGATTTAGCAAAAATCATGGATCTTAGTACAATCAATGACACGGGCTTTATACTCTATAAATAATGTAGTGGTTTTAAGTGGATGCTCTGGATACAAATATATACAATAGTCACTTCATGGCACGCCAAGAAAGTACTTAAGTTTGGAATCCTAAATTCAATTCACACTAGATTGGCGCAAAAAAAAGAATCATCTACATCTCCCAAAACATCAATATTCATCTCAAAATGTAACATGCAAAAGTCACATACATGATTTAATTGAATGTTGCAATATCCCAAAAGRTTAGAGCATGAGTTGATAGCTAAAGATAGGGACCTCAAATCTATATTAGCATCAGTACAAAGATCTCATTTGTCATGATGCACTYAAATTATGCCAMGATTCAACTATTTGCAATAGTAAGCTAGAAGCAAGTGATAGCTTTAATTATCAAGTAGACTATTTTAATACACTTAACCAACAAACTAATTTTGTGCATCTACATTGTGTGTTATGAAAGCATACTTGGATATTTGTTTCAGCTTTTTGAAAACTGAAGATTCCGGAGTTTGAATAGAACAAGGAAGATACCTGAATTAGAAAGTCAGCGGCTGGCTGACCAGGACCGGATAACTTGGGTCGAATGCCAGAGTAATCTGGCTGCAGTGCTTCATCAGGCAATGAAGGGAAGTATCTGCGAATACTCGTACGGAACTTCTCCGCCTTATTAGGATCGACTGTGTAATCAAATCTGCACACAGCGAAAGAATTTCTCAAGCTCAACAAAAACCAAGTCGTACATGAAAAGTGTTAGAACACCAAGAGACTCGCAGATGATAAAAGGCACCACAAACGTAATGGTATCACCATAGCATACTGAATTCAGAAAAACATTGCTTTGACAATTGCAAACAAACTAAGATTTGATATAGAAAATTTTATGGACCCAAAACCTGACATTGTATGGGGTAATACACGATTGGTCAGACTTGGGAGCCACTCAACATCTGGTCCGAATCTCACTTGACCTCTGAGGTCCACAGTCGCATGGCAGCCAAGCCCTCCGTCTTCAGGAATGGGGTACACCAAATGCGAGAAAGGAGACTTGACTCCTGATAAAGAGAAATAACAACCCTTTGCATAATAACTGTCAGGGATAGTGTGTGAAGGCAATCCGTTTAAGTCTCTCGCGAGAGATTGAGCGTGAAGACCCGTAGCATTGACAACGTACTTTGCGCACAAGACTGCATTGACTCCATTCCCTGCAACATTATCATTTAGTGAAAAATATGATATGACATGAGCTTGCCAAACGATGATAGCATAAAGAGCGTGTGTACGTAGTCAGAGAGATCTGCATCAGTCATGAACTAGCTTCTACCTTCAAATTTACGAATGACATCCTCCATAATAATATAGGCAAATCATATATATGATACAGAAGAATGAGGGATGCGTGTCTTACCAGAAGACGGCTCAAGAGCATCTGTGCTTCCAACGTGTATCTCAATGTTCTTTTTCGTAATCACACCCTTCAACATTGATGTATTGAAAGCAAATGAAGCTCCGTGTTCTTCTGCATCACCCTGCAAATAATTCAGAAGAAAACATCAATGATCTAGTCTGCCTTCTATCTTGCAAATTCAGGATTTTCCGTTTACTCTTGATAAATACATACATTTGGAAGAGTGGTCCATGAGAAGCATGTGGGGCATGTAATTAACCCCTAAAGTCCATTGGCCCTTGAGGGACAAAATGGATTTTGGGTAGGCTCCTATGATCTCAAATTTTATTGTGATTATTTGAAACTTTTTTTGAAGATAGGAAAACTCATCATCTTTTTGGGAATAAATTTTTTATTTTGATTGGTGCCTACAAGAAAAAGTTATGCCACCCTAAGCCCAAAATGTGGTTTGTCGAGCAACACAAAAGAAATCACAAAAGGTCAAAATAGAAAATTTGTTTCTCATAGAAAATATTTTTGTCTAAGGTAGAAACACCCATTAGGGCACGTGTACCCAATCTTGTACCATAGACTACACCTAATTGCGTCCATTGCTTGTAGTTAATATGTCTTACAAATACTTGATTGTGATTGGCTAACACATATGAATGACACATACTTAATTCTGATTTGCTGACTGTTGATTTTGGCAGTGTTCAGATTTAGGTACATCTATAGGACAGTTCCAGTGGTCTAGTGAGCAGGCACTTCAAAAAATCATAGAAATTACATACAGTATCCAAAAAATCTATTTTTTTTTTTAATATTCATGATTTTCACTCGCTAATACTACAAAAATATTATTTTCAGAAAAATTTGCCATCAGCTTTGCTGAATTGCTTAAATGATCGGTTTTGGGTGCTTTCACCTTATATGGAAAAAGTTGCTTCATTCTATTAGGACTAGTAATGAGAAAGTTATGGACAATCTTGTTTTTCAAGTATCTAAGCATCTTTTTGAAAATTAACTTGTAGGATACATTTTTCAATTTATAGAAGAAAAAGTTCAATAGGATTTAGCTCACTTCCTAAAACAATCTCACCATTGGGATCATTGTGCTTTATCTTAGACCTATTCAATCTTAGACCATCTTAGACCTATTAACAATGAGTTTTTCCTTCAATCATGTACTTACTTCTATTTAACAATTTTTAAAAGAATGAAATTCAAGTGTATATTTTTTGAATATCTTTCCTTAGACTTTCATCTCAATTCTACAAAATGAATTTTTTTTAATTCAATATTGGTAGTGCAAATATTATAAGTGAAGAAGATTCAAAACCTTAAAATTTAGGCAAGAAAGGTGCCCAAACCCCTAGTTTTCTTCACTTCCAAGGTGAATATCTTACAATCCACAGAGTCGAAGTTTCTAAAATGTCTTCCACACATTTTTATAACAATCTAGTGCAAGATCCAGGGGTTAAATATGCAAAAAAAAAAATTCTAAATTTTTTGGCACTTTGCAATAGAAATGGCAGTTTTGAGTGGAATTTGATGGAAAAAAAAGACTTGGGACTTCAGGGGTTAAATACTCTACACATAGCGAGGAACACATTATCGCAGGTGAGAACGTACTTGTAATGTGAGCATGAACAAATGAGTGTCCAAAATCCCTGATGAAGGCGACCACAATGCCTTTACGCASTGCAMATGGGGTTCCAAMTCTTTAGCTTCCGCAGCCTCCATAAGTCGTARATCAGTCACACCATTTGCGTTTCCAGCCCTCATCAAGTTCTCCAGGATAGGGATTTGATTGGCCTGAGTGGCAACAATCAACTTTCCAACTTTCCTACAAGGGACTCCATTATCTTCACAATAGGAGTAAAGCGCGTGCCTTCCTTCAACACATAGTTTCGCCTGCAGCACAAGAATTTTGATTAGGAGAATGTAGGACCAATAAGATGATTCATGATCCTTAACTCTTCATACAGAGTGCATGCTTCCTTACAAGAATGCGGCCCTTGTCAGATAGCATACAAAGAAGAGGGTACACTATTAGTATACAAGTGCATCCAAACCTTGAGAGAACCTTGAGGATAGTAGATGCCCGCATGCACAACCTCGCTGTTGCGGGAGCTTGTACCAGTTCCAATGTCTGCAGCTCCTTCAATSACCCAAACTTCACGTCCTGCCAAGGCAAGTTCTCTGGCGACTGCAAGACCCACGACCCCAGCACCCACTACCACACACTCCACTCTTTCCCGAGGTGGTGCTGAACATTCTGTTGATAGATTTCTACCAAACGCCTGAAAAGTCAACGAACCTAAGGTTCATGGTTCATAATCGAATTGCACCTCCCCGTATCACACTAATTCCAATAAAGATTATCATCAAATTTCAAGCTCATTCTAGTGGCTGACTTAATCAACATTGAAAGGATATGCTCATCATGACCACACTTACGTTACGAGGTCGTTGGTTTCGAGAATAAACAAAATTACACCAACAAATCAAAGCTCTGGGCATGCACTTACAAAATCTCTGCCGTCTGTGCGTCTCCCCTCTATCGACGGTCGCCAATCTTTTCCCTCAATCAATGAATGTGAGCTTCTAGACTGACAATAATCACGTATCTGCAATCCATGTGAAGGTCGCGATACATAGCGTGGGGAGTGACATGCGGAGGAATTGAGCTGCAGCACTCTCATAAAGATCGTCCATTTTGACGACGACCTTAATGGATGAGACATAGCTGAGAAGTGGACACAGCAAATCCACCTTTAGAATACGCAATATTCAAAATGCCTAGTCTTCCTCTTTCATGGCAAGTTTGCACTCCCTTATGGCCTCGTTCTTTGCTTGCCTTGCCTCGAACTTATCTAACAACACCTTCTTGCAAGCCTTTTTGGCCTTAGACTTGCAAATGCTCTCCATCAACCCACACTTAATCTTRAACACATTTCCTTTCACCTTCATGTACATATCATAGTACATGTGCTTGTTGATCTTTTGGCATCTTGATACTTGCATAGAAGATGCTACAATACACACGTGCTACAATCACAATTCCTACAAAAGGCAAGAAAGATTGAAGAAATGTTAGATAAACTCTAAGGTGCTACATCATCAAACAATTGAGGTTCTAGCAATTCAAAACAATTAGAAAAATGCCAAAAGACAAAATTAATTTGCTGTCAAATTTCTATGCTACGAGTTTTTTCTTGCAATTGTACATTTATGAACAACGCCTAATATTGATGAGGGAATTGCAATGTTTTAGGTAGAGAAAATGTTTGGAAGAATTTCTTCTATAGCATAGCTTCAAGACAAGAAATAATCCACTAGATTCTTAGAAAGATAAGGATTATATCTAATATTTAAACCTAGCCATCTCTCCAAGATCGTCTCCAATTAGTCAATACTTGCAAAACTCTTTGTATTATTGTTGCCAATAAAAGACTAGTTATTGGTAGAAATGTCCCACCTCATTGCGAGTGTTAATAACTTTAGATATACAAAAGCTAACAACACAAAGTATTAAATTATTGTTAATAAAAAAGCAAGTGGAAGTCACCTACAATGCATCCAAAAGAACACAGGGTTCTTCAAGTGTATAATCAATCACTATTGCTAAATGCACTACTTCTTCTATCTCAAAATAAGACCAATGTTTGCTTTGTAATTTACAAAGCAAAGACTTCTCTCATTTTGAAACAAAGAGAGTATTGAACATCCCATTTGCAATATAAGATCCATACAAAATAGTGAAATTAGGTTGCACCATACTAATTTCTTGACATTTGACACTATGATCTAAATATTTACTAATATAGTACAAGAATGCACTACTTTTGAATTAGATATTGTTGTATTTACGAATCATGAACCTCCATGCATACAAATGAAAATATATGTCAAAGTATTTCCCTGAGTATTTGTTGACCTTCATGGTTTCTGAGGTACCTTTCTTGGTATAAGGCAACCTAATTGCTAACGTAATCACCTAATTGTGTAACTCTATGTAAACCTTCTTCTAATCCATTACATGCACTAACCTAACCTTACAATCTTTGGATAATTATCCGTTCCTTTGGGGATGAGGTCCCGGATTCAATTCCGGGCAGCTCCGCTACAAAAACTTCTTTCGGGGGGTTTGTTTCAGGCTTACTTTTCTAACATTGATCATTAAAACTTTCAAACATTTTGCTATCATAGGTATTATGTTGCATTACTCAAGAAATATGACAATTTGGGCAGCTTTCTTTGGTTTTGTAACAATTCATTTAGTTGTTTTGATTCCAAACATAAGAGAGCCAACCCATTTCCAACCACTTAAGTAATTGAACATGTCTAGAGCAAAGGTATGTTAACTGTTAAGTAGAGAATTTTTCTAATGTGAAAAAATAGATTTCAACAAGATTCCCTAATTTACAAAATTTGATTTCCCAAAACAAAAGTATCATGAATTTTCTAGGTGAAGGTTCTATTCGTCCTATATTGGTCATATACGACATCCTATTTTTGACCAAAGGGTGGTTGACAATTTGAAGGCTGGCATGTTGCCCAATCTTGATGCGTCATTTCTGATCACTACTCAGACATGTGATAATTGATTGGAAATAGACCTCCCTGCACYACCAAAATGGAGGGATGATTAAGAATGGGTTGGCTCCCATATTGCTATTAATCATTTTTCTTTCAAACATTTGCTTAGTATTAATCAAATTCCAAACATTTTGCTACAATTTTTCTCATAATCCTTACTTTTTAATTAAGATGCCTTTATAGACCCTCTAATAAACAACTAAGGCAACGACAACACCTAATTATGACATGTTTGCAAAACCAAACCATCTTACCTAATGAGTTCCACACTTCCACCTCCATACATGAGACCCTATTTTAAATATATACTTGTTTTCAACACATTGAAAATTAATTATTTATTGATATAAAGACAAAAAATGCAATTTTGAAAAAACCATTAATCTCTAATTGACTAGCAACAAGATCAATCAAAAACTTTTGTGATTCAATAATAGAAGCAATGTTTGAACCCCTTTCAAACTAAATTAGGTGTCATTACATCCATTGTAGAAATATTTTGTTTTTTAGTGAGCACTAAGTTTAGGTGGAGTTACAAGAAGATCCAACCACCTTCATGAACTTTTTAAACTAATTGAACAACGGATGTGTTAAGTTGACGAAATTGTATAAGGTGAGTTTGATGAAGCATGTGTTCACTAGCTCTTTGACAAGTAAACTTGTACTCAAACTCATTTATAGGGTTGTTTTCAACTTGAATAAAACTTGTCAATGCTTGGATAGTTACAAGCTTGATATTTTGGGTATAAAACTTTCAAAGGACTCCATTGAGTGACTTGCTTGTAATATATCAATATATCTAGAAACTTGACATGTTTTGTATTAGATTGGTAAGATATAGTAATTGTAAAGTGCAGTACCCTGTCTTTTGAGTGGATAGTGACACATTAAGGTTTGCAGAGGTTTTAATTCATATTTAATTACCCCCAATGGGTTTAGTTATCCTTCCTTCTTGTATTTTGCAGAAGCAATGTGGCCACCAATCCATATGGGTTAAATGTCATCTTCATATGTATTCCTTATACATTTTTGTATGTATGGCGTATGAAATTTTTATTTTTATTTTTATTTCTATCCATATCTCTTTTTTGTATCTATATTTACATTTGTCTTTTGTATTTGTATCTATCTTTTGTATTTGTATTCTTATTTGTATCCTAAAGTGATGACCAAGATTACCTCTCATGATGGAGATTAATGCTGATTATTATTTTTTTCGAATTGGAGATGAGTGGCATTGGAAGGGGAGTTTTTTTTTTTTTTTTAGTCCAAGTTGACCCTAAACTACCCCGGGTGATGGAGCAAGTGGTAAGAACCACCAAGTGCATCCACGAGGTTGCCTGTTCAATTCCCAATGCTGACTTTGCTCGCACCAGGGTTGTTCGTGTTCCTCTACTTGTTTCTTGACGGGGAAAAAGCCCGTGGTGTGTAATTCCGTCAAAAAAACGGTTGCCATGGGATGTGTCGTGTCAGTCCACGCTGCGACCTTGAAAAAGTCGTACGCTTCAAAGAAAAAAAAAAAAAGGGGAGTTTTTTTTTATGAGATCAACAACTCTAGATTCTTGAAAGAGGGAGGAGGGATTGCAACAACAAGAGGAGGGATGCATCATCATAGGAGATAGTAATCAAATTACAAGCATTCTCAATTATTTTGTGTATGTACAACCACTAGACATGTATGATATGGTTATAAACTGAAACGGATTGTGAAAAGCCCCGTTGCCATTCACAGGAAGCCCTCTTTGCATTAGGGTTTCCAGATTCGCCATCGCCACTGCTATCGCCAGCACATACAACTCTGCTCATCTCACTTTCTCATATACAGCTAGCTGCAGCTCAACTGCCCCCGGCCCCAGCCATGGTGTCCCTGAAGCTGCAGAAGCGAYTGGCCKCTTCTGTGCTCAAGTGYGGCGAGCGCAAGGTGTGGTTGGACCCCAATGAGGTGAACGAAATCTCCATGGCCAACAGCCGACAGAATATCCGTAAGCTGGTCAAGGACGGGTTCGTGATCAGGAAGCCCCAGAAGATTCACTCGCGGGCAAGAGCTCGTCGTGCTTTGGAGGCCAAGCGGAAGGGGCGTCACTCCGGGTACGGAAAGCGTCGGGGTACCAGGGAGGCCAGGCTTCCGACCAAGGTGAATTGCTTACATTTTTGCTGATCGAATTCTTGAGYCTWTTKTSAATAGGATGATAGCTTGGCCTTGGGTAATGCCAGGGAGCTGATGCTTATGGAACATGTGACATTCTGTTCTTACCTGGATAGCTTTCGATTCTGCAACTTAATTATCTTTCAACTCGTGAATTGAAGTTGTTTCGTATTTCAGAATATCGAGATCAATGCAACGTTGCTACTGTGTCGTGTGTTCAAACGTGTTTTCTGCTAATTGACGAAGTCTCCCTGCATTTGAAACTGCTGTGCATTCTGCTTCTTTGGTTGTGCGGATGGTGTCGTGTCTTTGCATTTTCTGCTATCTCCTTTCTTGAACCCGTAAAGAACCAAGGGGTCTGAAGTGGGCTTCATCATACTTTCAGTGAATTGTATGAGGATTTTCTTTTGCTCAATTTTCACTTATATTTCGCCAACTCAAGCAATTTTCTTCACTACTAGATAGTTTGACCTTATCTGGAGTATAGTTTCCGCAATATGATCAATCGAATTGGTCATTTGAGAACCATGAAATCTTGGTTCGTRAGGGTTTAATRTATTCMTYCAGTTAACACRGACGTGGAGTTTTYCTCTCGASTCCGTGCACAAGTAAACATCAAAAGAGAGCATATATTGTGTGCCGATCTCAAGTCCATTGAGTCTTGATAATGCAGGTATTGTGGTTGCGTCGCATGCGCGTGCTGCGTCGTCTCCTGCGCAAGTACCGGGACGCCAAGAAGATCGACAAGCACATGTACCACGACATGTACATGAAGGTGAAAGGAAACGTGTTCAAGAACAAGCGTGTGTTGATGGAGAGCATCCACAAGTCGAAGGCCGAGAAGGCTCGCGAGAAGACGCTGTCGGACCAGTTCGAGGCGAGGCGGGCGAAGAACAAGGCCTCGAGGGAGCGCAAGCTCGCCAGGAGGGAGGAGCGTCAGGCCCAGGGTATCCCCGAGACCACCGCCCCTGCTCAGACAGCTGTTGCTCCCGTTAGCAATACACCAGCTAAGAAGTCGAAGGTGTAAATTTTGAGGCTGAGGACTTGTAAATACGTTTGGTCTTGTTGAACATTATGTATAAAAGCTCGTTTTCTCCTCATTCTCTCGATTTTKCATTTTGCTTGGAAGGATTTCATGTTTTTAGGCATTTGAATGACGTTTCTATTCTCAAGATTGATGAGGTTTTCAGTTTTTCCATAAATGAGTTGCTCTGTTGCAAACGTCGCTATCAAGCATGTGAGGTAAAGGAACTTTACAACCGGCTGTTGTCAGTATTCTGAAGCGACGCATTTTGCATTTTGCAAATGTTGCACTTGGCAAATAAATCCTCTTTGGTGGACCCATCCCAAAGCAACACGTTTAGCACTCAGCACATTTTAGCACTTGCCAAATTAATCCTCCTCGGTAGATGTATTCACACTTTGCATTTTGCTCATGTTGCAATAGGCAAATGAATTCTCCCTTGTTGTATTGAAGTACAGCATACATACATGAAGTAATTTACAGCTTGTTGGAAGAGATTTCGAAATTTTAGGAGATTTGTTGTATGATATAATGTACTACTAGAAATCTATTCTAAATGCATGCTGAACTTCGAAAGGGATCTAAGACAAGCACGAATAATGGTAGCACCTCATACCCAATCCTAAACCATACTTACCCGTAATCATCATATTCGAAGATTATCTCATTGCCATTCATTGGTCTTTACTGATCTTTCAGATTGTTTTAATTACGCAAGTGTTTATTAAGAGCTATRTCTAGCTGTTCGAATTCAGGCCCTACCGGAATTAGGGTCTAACCGACGATAGTTCAGAAGAGATTTTCTGGAAGGATGCTTTGATACCAAGCTGCTCTTTTGCCCAGCTCTCTAAATTCAAGGAGTCCCGAAATACACTGCCTTTCTCAGTCTGCTTGTGGGCCCCGCTACTGATTACTCAGCCTAACCATTATGTAATTCCTCATCAGCATCATTAACCAACGCTTGATCACTTATACTGTTCGCTATCAGCTCATTTCGAGCCTCAGGACCTGTAAAATCTCGAACTTCCGTTGTCTTAGACTCTACTTCCAGGGTAACAGCTTCTGGCTCCGTTTCATCCGCAAAAGAGAGTCGCTGGTGCATTTGATCTGCTTCGGCTTTGGTTACAAGAACACCTATATTTGACCTGCCTCTCCAGCATGCCACAGCTGTGCTAATAGCTCCTGTGTTGGCGGCAGCATCAGGCCCCTCTGCACACAGGTACCCAACAACATCAATGAACAATGTAACATTGTGACAATACAATGTTGCATGTCATGTACTGTTCGAGGATTATACTTTGGGCTCGCAAGACTAAAAGGTGGTCTAGAACCCATTTTACACTTATTGAATTATTTATTTCCCGCAACTGTAGGCAGCTTCTTGTGATAACATTGTGACGGTGATAAAATTACAAACGTTTAAACTGGGTACATCCGTTGCCTAGGCCTTGGTGAGAGAACAGTTGACATGATGGAGAAATCAAAGAGGTCTGGGTATCCACTGTTCCTATTTAGTGAAAGCCGCACAATTTCGAACCCAAAAACTGACGGGCCACTCAAATAGTYTCTTTTGAAACTGACACTACATAGAATGAACAGCGTAGTGAGGGAATAGGAAGCGTCGCTGAATGAGCATCAAACCAAAAGTCAGAAGGGTAAGTGCTTCTCAGAAGTACCAGTGGACAGGGCAACGACGCAGCATCCATGCTTCAGCTCCCGCAGGGAAGCAGCAAAGGCGGAGTCTTCAAAGGCTGAAAAAGAAACAACTTTGCCTGCAAGCAACCGCATAAAGTCTTTCCGTGAGGCATTTATAATCTGCCTTGTCATGTGAGGTAGCAACACTGGGAGGCCTTCTGAAGATATCCTGAAGATACAAGTTGTGTCTGCTTCTTTCAGCTGTTGTCGTTCCTGAAGCACACAACCAAAAACAASCATTTAAAATTCCGTATCTGAGAACGGTCAGGTGCTTCCCCAGTCAGATTTAGGATCACAAAGTGCAGTAAGAATTGACATTAAATGAAAAGGGTGGCTTAGAGACTCACAAAAATCTTCAAACCGGCAGATGTGATCTTCATTTGTTCACCAGCTCGAAAATTCTGCTGAATAGTGCTACTTACGGAAGCTGATACGTAGTAAATACGTTTGCAGCGGGTGAGATCTTCACTTCTAACCACAAGATGCTGGTGCACAGGAAACGTGTCTTTTATTCCATAAAATTCCACAAGACTCTTAATAATCTTCTCGTCTTTCAGAAAAAGAACAGGMTCAACTCCTTTCCAACGTCCTTGACGTTGTATACGACCAATTGCATTCGGATCCTTTGCCTCAACCACCTTCTCATCTTCCAGTTTAATCTCAAAATTATCCCTCGATCCCTCTCCAAGTTCCTTGATACTTTCTTCCTCTAGGGTTAAACCTTTCGTCTCTTCGCCGTCTGTAGGAAGTCATGAAACCCAACTAAATGAGATCCAGCAAGAAGCTGCTCATGTGCACTACGTAAAACTACAAAACAGTGCTACACTRGAATAAACTCTACARAAGGTAGGGGTGCCTATTTAATCCTGAAACGAAGAGCCCATCACCATCATCCTGAGCCAAAAAGTTATTCTCTGACATGATAAATAGCTACATTCCTCGTTTCTACAGTAACCCTGAAAGTCATTCATCGGACACTTCGAGTCCTCAGAGGCATTACAGGGCTAAGAAATAGCAACACAAAAAGTAGTTCTTTCACTTTCAAAAGTCCTATCCGCGAACAAAGACAAAGAATGATGTAAGTAATGATGTCCACATTGCAGCAAATCAAGTGTTGATTCATACCAGACACAGTCTCTTCTAGTCCAGCTCCATCCTCAATCTCAGTTGTGCCTTCAGGTCGAAGATCCGATAAGTCGCTTTCAGGCAGAATATCTGCAACGTCATCATTGTTCAGGAGGGTGGAATCTGTCATGACATCAGGTATATCTGTCTTGATATCAGGAGCATTTATCAGTAAACCTTTCTCTCCATCCGCAATGACAGTCTCTTCATCTGCAATGGCAGTCTCTTTGTCTGCGGTACAACAAGCAAATTCAGAACTAAAAGATAAACAAGCCCGTATATGTATATTGAATCGTTCTGAGAAGAGGGAAAATACTTTGTAACTAAAATAAAATAGAGATATCTTATGCATTCTTCTATCATTACAACATTCAAAATTTTAAGAAAATTGGTGCTGCCAAGACATAAATAATCCAAGGCCTTGTACAAATTCAGACCTGAGCGTTCACGTAAAATCCGAGTCTTGTGTGACTGTTTAATTTTAGGAATGACTGCATGAACCAGAAAGCAAGTTACGGTAATCAATAACAGAACGCAGTAAGCATTGACGAGGAATTTGTTTATCGATTGCCATGATTGGACTAGTTCAACTAATGTCCAAATATATTTCAAAACACCAATCAAAGCTAACAGATGTCAGTAAAAAACTCTCTTGGAATCTCCCAAGTGCCTGAAACRAAGTTTAACACAAGATGTTTACCTACGGATTCGCTGATTCGTGATTGAAGATATTTAGATAAAGTCGAACACAAATGGCAGAAAAAGAGCTGCCTCAACAGCTGAGTGYGTAAGAAAACAGAGACAGAAAGACGCCAATGGAAGGAATMCCTAAAGTACAAAAAAGAGAGAGTAAAACATGGATCCATGCGTAAATCAAGTACCTTTAAATGGGGCAATCTTGCGGAACACGGCAATGAAGAAACCACCTGTGTCTTGATCGTGAGGAAGAAGCCTCATACACCGCTCCAGCGGCAAGGTAGCCACCTCAAGTGGACCCTCATCTTCCTCTGCCTCTTCTGCCTCCTCTGTATTCTTCTTTTCGACATCATCTCCAGCATCTGCTTTGCAACCCTAAARGATTAGTTGTTGCATCAGCTTCTAAAGAATATCATTGATCGTTTCACTCTACACTACCGACCTAGAGCAGACTAAAACATCAAAAAATTCAATTTTTAAACAAATTCAGATTTATGCAACGCTCTATATCGGAGCAAAGCACCACAGGAGATCCATCCAAGAATCATCACGCAAACAAAGCACTTGCCTGTGGGAGGGGAAGAAACTTCAGATAGAAATTCAAGATCTGATAAATCCCATCCATTTCCGGATGGAAACATACTTGGAACTACAGCACCAGCCCTGTGCCTATCTATCTTCGAAGCAGAGCAAAGCCACCTCTTCCTGTCTCGGATCTGGTTACAAACCACAACATCCTTGAGCAAAAACAGAACCCTTTGSGCAGAGGCATCCGCCTCTGCATACTAGTCTTCAAAAATTTATATCTTGAATAGATCCTCCAGTTTCAAACTACTATAAGCAGAAGCTATTTGGAATATGGTAAGTCAAACATCCTGAAAGAAACAAGACTCTCCWCCAAGGTCCATTTCTACTCCTCAGGATACAATAGAGAGACTGGCAATTCTGACATTTTAAAAAAGACATAAGAGACAATTACTTAGAAGAGTAAAGTAAATAACCAACCAGCCAAGAAGTAAGGCCTGGTCGGCGTTTAAGCTCCGGAAGTTCTGATGAAACATCCAATAGTTCCATACTTCCACGGCTTTCTCTCAGAATCTGCAAARCGCACATTACTAGAAATCAAGATTGGAAACAATATAGGAACACTTGTATTCGTAAAGATGTACCACACGTATGAACATTAGAATTCCAGTAATTGAAAAGTAGACGCGACATTTTGAATACCTCTCCCACAACTGCCTCGTCTTCCACAGGATTCAGGGAGCATGTCGAGTAAACCAACCTTCCACCAGTTTTCAAGAGTGCCACACCTGCAGCCATCCACGAGATCCTTCTTTACTACAACATGTGTGAAACATCATACTCCAGATATTGAGCACAACCAGTTCATATAAGCGCAAAGGATGTGAATTTTGCCGCATCATAAATCTACTACAATGACAATACAAAATAAAATTTTATCTATTAAAGGGGAATGCACGTTTCAAACTCATAAATGTAGATRCACAAGTGAGATTACTACTGTACCACGCATTGCTATTTGGATTTGAAGCCGATGTAAACCGTTTGCAACACCGCAGTTCCTGGAGACCCACGAGTTTGCATATTCTAATTAAGATAGATTAAGAAATCGACTTCATATCAAAGCAATGTTAATCATCAGTTATCACAGTGAATAATTCAGGTAATTACACATAAAGTCCAATCACGATATTACAGTTCACGAATTAGGCATCGAAAGAATTATACAGACTATACGGATATCATACCATTTCCTCCAAATGTCTGGTGCTTTGCGAAGGGTACCATCTCCACTGCATGGAACATCACACAAAATACGGTCGAAATATAACCCATTTGTCTCCTCTTCGGATATTTCTGTATCAACGATGGAATTCTCTGTTGATGTGGTCATCAAGTGCCCACTTTTGTCTTTCAGTCCTGGGAAAAGTTGAGCATCATGATTGGTGACCACAATGTTTGGACTACACATGCGCTTAGTTTGGTGAATCAACAGATGACACCTTTTCACGTCAGAGTCATTGGCAACGACCTGCACAAGGCAAGCAAAAGATACGAATGTTACTGGACAAATTCAAATCCAACTACAAGTAAGAAGCAAGAGTATTGAAGCGAACATCCTGCGCAACTCCAATACAAGAGCAAAGGACCACAGGAACCAAATAATTGTATGAAAGCACACCATGCCGTCTGAGAGTTCCCCAGGTTTGACACCTCGATGGATCATCTCCAACAGCTGGAAAGTCTTAGATCCAGGTGCCGCACACACTGCAGCTCAATGAATAAACCTTTCAATAAAAATCTTAACAATTTGAATGACGACAAAGACTTCATACCATACGAGATTCTTCTATCATCGACTTTGTTGACATGACCATAAATTATGTCTGCAAACACTACCCACCTGGAAAATGATCTACTTCCAAAATAGAGTATACATCATCATTCGTCTACATCAATCAAAAGTTGAAAGCTGAAATTGGACAACCTATACATTTCAGTGTTGCATGTCCGAAGTTTCTCTCATCTATGAYAGCAGCCCGTCACTAGCGCCTAYTCCAGACCACGATCATCTTGTATGAACTAAGATCTACAMGTTACATGCTACCCCAATTTCTAGTACTACTTATCCAGAATAAAAGACTAAAATTTTCTTTCATTCTTCAGAAATAGTAAAGTGAATTAATAGTGTAGCTTACTATCAAGAACCTTGTGATGAGGCTGTACATCCAGAAACAACGGAGGAATCTGCAAAAMCAAAAAAACTTGAAAATTTCCATGTAGCAGAAACAGTTCGGAATCCACACACTGCAGAAAGCAACTAAAATGCAATTCAACTCACGATTTACAGATRATAGCACAGCGTCAATGAAATGAACTGTAAAGTAGACATGATGWAAAGACATGCTGCTTGCTATTCATGGTTCGAAGAGAATTTGACTTTTTAGAGGCACGACAGAAGATATCCAAGAGCATACAGATCACCTTGATGCAATATTGCCATTCGAACACCATCACGTACAAGTGCTTACCATGCTAACTGCTTCCTGACGTGTGATACTTCCAATCTCATTCTCTAGCTTCAAGAATTCATGTATTCTGTCAACACATAACAACGACAAAGCAATATCAAAGGCACTGTTCAATATTCAATATTCTGATATGATGCATAGAATTGACTAGCAAACCCCTACAAATAATACAAATATGGTTATGTCAATCCACAATGGATAATTTTAGAAAGCATACCGCTCAAGAATGGGCATCTTCCGAATTTGCATGCGAGAGTAATTTAAGTGCCATGCCAAATTATCAGGATACCAAGGCAAAGCTCGAACAGGCTCAATGACTTCCCCATCCACCTGTTAGCAAGCGACTATTAGCACGGGATGTCAAACATATCTGATCGTGCATTTACTCGGTCTATGCGAGCCTAAGACATAGCACGAAGGTCTTGATTATGGAAAAAAAGACCTGAACAGTCTTCAAGCAAAGACTTACAACACCTCGCCCGAGACCTTACAATAACCCATGGATATGAGCAAACTATAAAGAAATCCAAGAAGGATATCCTGTGTCAAGCCAAACGCTCAGCAGCTACAACTCTCACTCATGAACCAGGATTTCACTCATGCACAAACTACGTGTTCAGTCTCGTAGTTGAATATAAATTGAACTGCTCACAACGAAAACACGACCAGCTGGATGCTTTCTATTCCAAGGTATTCTCGTCTTGTCCAATGCAGCAGACAGTTTTCACCACTCGCGAATAATCCTTTTAATCATAACATCCGGCCTCACCTCAGTCTCACTCTTCAACTGATCAAAGAAGTCGCGCTGCATTTGATCTCTGATATCGAGCGCGAATTGTCCACTGAAAAACGAAAACTAGAACAGAGTCAAAGCATGATAACATTTTCTGAACACACCAGCTCCGGACAGAAAGGACAAGAGCAAGTCGAAACCTAATCATCATAAAAATTGAAACAGGGAATTTTAAGACAATTGGCACAACTGATGCTTAACCATTTAACCATTTAGAACATCAAGCTTSCTGAAACAACGTAAAATATACCACGTCATTTACCTGCCATTGATACGAAACGTTGTTGCCAAGGGCTTCCGCAGAGTGGCAATAAACGCGTCCCACTCCTCCTCGGGTACGATTTTTTGCTTCTGTTCAATTGAGCAATGACATACAACATTTAAACATCACAGCTGTGAATTGATCTTCCTGCAAATCTGAGTGCATTGTGTGCAATAAATGAGATTAAGACGAAAGAAAATTCAACAAATTCTCTAAACCGCTCTATCCGAAACCTCAGAACTGCAAACCGCAGAATGCCAAACTTCAAACTCAACAACATCTATACAAAGTTTATAGAAAATCAACAGAATCGAGGGGTGGTTTCACTCATGCTCAAAGGTCCGGCTCTCATTCAATTAAATATTGATCTCATAGACCAATTTTCCATATAGCTGGTGTAATACTGCGTCATGATTCACGAATTTTGCCACATTTAACCCTCGAATCAGTGAATTTCCCAAAATTAAAATCCTAGTGAATATTACGAAATAAATAAGGCTATAACGAAAGAAAATCCAGCTATTTCCTTAATGCCACATTGCTCCAACGATGGATCAGAAACGAACCTCAGCTCACATGCAAAGCCTCAAACTCAATAAAACAATTATAAAAAGTCTACAGAATTGACAGTTGATTCCGCTCGAAAGGTGCTACTCCCATTTGAATAATGATCACGGCATTTCCTCTCGTAAGCGGTGCACCACTGCCTCATAATTCAAGAAGCTTGCCTCATAAAACAAAAGAATATCCGACAATTGCTCTAAACTGCTCCAAACCGAATCCTGCGAATTTCAAACCTCACATGCTAAAACTAAAACTCAAGAACACGCTTCTAGAAAATCTACAGAATCGAGAGGACGACTTATGTAAGCTCAGAAGTTTCCACTCTCATTTAATAAAACATCACGACATTTTCCCTCGCAAGGGGAATGAAACTGCCTCATAATTCAAGAAGCTCGGATACAACGAAAAAAAATCAATCAATTGCACTAAACAAGTTCCTGCGAACTTCGACCAAAACTCAAACTCAAAAACATGCTCGTAGAGAAGCTACGGAGTCGGGAGGAAGAGTTACGTAATCTCGAAAGGTAAAGCTCTCATTTAAATAAACCATCACAACAGAGTAATGCAGCCCCMAAATTCACGAAGCTTGCCTTGTAAAAAGCTTCGTAAGCCGGACTCTCCATGACGAACGGATTCCAGCCCGCTTCGGAGTTGGCCCGCGACTCCGACGCCGGGCGCGACCGCTTCCATTCGTTCGGTCGCCCATCCTTGAAGTCGCGTCGCTGAGTRCGGTTGCGCTTGCCGCCTCGCCCTCTCCCGCCCATGGCTTTCTCTCAGTGCGTGTCGAAGTCCCTGGAACAACCGAAATTGTTACAGAAAACTCTACACCGACCACAGCAACAGCGACGATGACGACGGACCTTGGTGTTGGTCCCTGAGAACAAAGACGGGGTTTAGGGTTTAGCAATG
Organism: Pleurozium schreberi; assembly: GCA_006891605.1. Lineage (NCBI taxonomy): Eukaryota > Viridiplantae > Streptophyta > Bryopsida > Hypnales > Hylocomiaceae > Pleurozium > Pleurozium schreberi. The sequence goes on along the minus strand of VACF01000494.1, from coordinate 20,236 downwards.
CTAGAATCAAACTGGCTCGTGGTTGTCCATTTGGCAGATTAAGCGTCTCCGCTTCCGTCTGTTATGAACTCAGGTAAGGTAACGTATGAGCACCTATTAGCGTCACTAATTTCAAATTAGCATTGTTATAATAATTGACCTTTAGATGTCGAGGTGGACGTTTTGTGTCCGATGGATGACATGGATGACAAAAGTGCAACTCTTCATCCTCAAATCGTGTGTAGAGCATAGATCTTCGTGGTTTTGGATTTTTATAAGCCAATGATTTTCATGGTATAAAAATGGATGATTTCCATAGTCACCAGTCTATCCATTAAGGGTTAAATGTAGATTAAGTTATTTTTGGTAGATCTTACTAATAATTGAAACAAGATTCCAACACACTTTAGCTTGCAAAATCTAGATACCATGTGAACAAGCTGTGAATTTTCAATGTATTGGTTCTTGATTTACCAAAAAACAACATTAGGCTTGCATAGACTCTTATGTTTTGTTTGTATACATCCTGGTGTAGTCAATATCTAAGTTTTGTAATGCTTTTTTTAAATTGTAGGAGTTGCATTTAGGTCTTGTTGATTATTTGTTCAAAATTTAAATCCCTCGTCTTTCAACAATAATGGCAATCATCATAACTCTTTGCATAATTTGAAAGATTTTTGTTGGCTTCTATATGGAAAAATTATGAACATCATATGAATATATTGTATATAAGAATTGTTGCAGAGTATTTTTTTTCAAATGCAAATCAAAGTTAATCACTTGAAACAAATAAGACAAAAGTATCCTAAATCAATAGGATTAACCTTCTAAAGTCTTAAGACCATTTTTTCTTTAAAAAACACTACAAACAAAAGAATTAATATTTGCTTTGTTTAAATATCTAGCCATGGGATCTTGCACTAGACTAGTGTAAGAATGTGTACAAGAATTTTGAGAAACTTTAATTGAATCGATCACCTGACATGAGCATTAAAAGTGAATAAGACAATTTATTTGCTCCTAGCTTGACTAGATTACAAGGCTTTAAATCTTCTTAATTTAAAATTTTTGTAATACACATTAGGGTAGTCACAACTTCTTGATGTCCAATTGAATTTCATGAGAATGTACACATAGTCGTTGGCTGTGTGCAGAAGGTGGAGCTGGAATTTCTTCGAGAATTTGAAGTGCCATTTTTTCTCTGGCAGAGATGAAGAAATAGCACTTTCGCGTCTTTTCTTGGGGAATTTTTGATGCTTCATACCTTTATTTCACCCTCCCACTCCGCTATAACAGGAACAAGCAACAATCATTAAAGGTGGTAAGTTTCCATTAGATGTTTTTGGGACCGTCTAGAAGACTGCGAGTTCCCGAGCTGTGGAAACACATTGGGAACTCTGGAACTCTGCCACATAGGCAGTCTGACGTGGCACAGAGACTGCCATGTCAGATAATATTATTTAATTATTTAATTAAATTAATTATTAATTATTTTTAAAAAAAATTGAAAAAAAAAAAAAAATTTGAAATCAATTTTCAGTTTCTTTACACTTTCTAAGAATTCTGAATTTTTTTTTTTTTTTTTTTTTTTGAAATTCAAAATTTTAGACCAGCAGTTGCTGGTTCCCTTTGCAGAGAACAGTTTCAGGGAACAACCCCAAAACAGGCTCTTACGGGGCTGAAAAAACATCTAATGCGTGAATCAATCATATTGGACCAAACATGAACAAGCAATAATCATTGAAGGTGGTAAGTCTTGTGAATCAATCAGATTGGACCAAGATTTGTGCACAATTACCACCACCAAGCTTGGGAGGTAAAGTGATTCTCTGGTTTTGATTCTCCATGCTCATCACACCAAAAAGGGGTGTTACACCTCCTCCGTGCACAACCGTTCCTCATTGTCTCCTTGTTTCTTTCACCAACTTTGAATTCTTTGAGAAAATTGAATTCTTTGAGAAGCTATGACTACCCCTATTGTACGTTAAGAAAATTTAATGTTCTATCCCTATTGTAAGTTAAGAAAATTTCATGTTGAAGGATTGAGATGAGAGTTTGTGAAAAAAAATTCAAACCCCCTCCCATAATTTTTATTATTTAAGAAATCGGTAATTAGATAAAAATAGCTACAAGACAGAAAGAAAAATTAAAGTATTGATGGTTCATAAGATGGAAATGAATCACATTAATTTCTATGGTGAGATTGCTCTAAAAATGAAAAATTAACCAAGAAGAACTTTTTTTCATGAAAAATTGTTCAAATTAAGTTAAAAAATGGATCCAATGCATTATTCTCTCAAAGTAGAAACTTCATAACTTTCACAACCCTTATCCAAATAGAATGAATAAAATCTTCAAAATAGACAAAAATACAATATGCAAGAAATTTAAAAAAGTAAATTCTTTTTTGAGCTTCTGTCAAATTTTGTTACTACCCACCCACACTTATTTTGGACATACTCTACATAGCTTTGGCTCCCAAGCACCAATTGAAATAATAATTATATTTCCAAGAGGCAAAGTAATTTTCCTACATTCAAAAAAAGTTTCAAAAAAGTCTTGTAAAAAAATAGAAGGGGATTTTGTAGTGGGTGATCAAAAGGGGATTCTAGATTCTCTTACAAAATATTTTTTGCACATTCTTTGAATAAACTATGAAATTTCAAAATGCTAAAAACACATGTACCCACATGCAACCATAAGTTTTCATTTTTTGCACATTCTTTGAATGAACTATGAAATTTCAAAATGCTAAAAACACATGTACCCACATGCAACCATAAGTTTTCATGAATGAAGGCTGTACATTTTAGGCAGGGGTGTACAGAGATTTAGAAAGGGGTCACAATTAGGTGCTGTCACCATTCGGAGTCAATAAAGCACTGATATTGGACTATTTCAGCATGCAAAATGAAAGTGGCAAAGGATCAACATGCGCATGTTTGTGTCCAGCAAACGATGTAACCATCAGACGTGAAGGAGAATCGAGGTGGCATCGGTTACACTAATTCCCACATACTATACACACGCAATCAAGAAATACAACTAATAGATCAGGCACGAACACTCTTTTATTAACACGATAGCAGAGACTCATCAGCTTGCAAACAGTACTACAGTACTAGAAATTCCCAGCAACCGATAGTACTGTAAAGAAACCTTCGTATATCTACGAGAGATATAGAAAAAGTATGAGCAGTTTGCAAGCACAGTATCCAGGCAGAAAGGTGTTTCCCATAGAACATTTCTACAGTGCATCTGCTACATTTAGATCTACGATATAGATCAGGCAGCAGCTGATAAGATGCCATTGACGASATCACCTGCTTGCAGCATCTCAACTTGTTAAGACAGTGCTAGTCCCTCCTCAGTGCACCAGTGCACATGGTTCCCAGAACGGCATGAACCCTGATTTGTTTCTATAAACGCCGGTTGAATCCAGACTGAAATCTGCGACCACAACATTCACAGCCAGCAGAATAAATGAAGCAATCCATCTTGCAATTAACACTCGGCAAATTTCTAAAAGAAGACATTGAGCACAACATGATATMTGTTATAAACAGCTTCTAATGGTTCACGATATTATGAAAAGAAACAACTCGTAATGACGTGTAATCAATATCCACATCCATCTTCATAAAGTACGATTATGTGTAATACTCAAACCGGCACTGCGAAGAGAGGATCGGAAGTACATGCGTACCTCGGCCCATTTGATTTGAGATCGTGGTTCATGACGTGAATAGGTACTGCACATTGATAGCTGCGAAAATATTTTACACTCKTTGGAAATACCCTCCTTCTGGGTCCATGACGTTGTGAATCCATGACCTGGAATTAATTCAACTCCAGCATCAATTCTGAGATAAGGGTCTTGTCCTTCTCGGTTGTGTATGAGCAATCATCTGAAATCTTTAGTGCGTGGAAGTAACAGGAAGCGTGGTATGAACTGCTTTGTAACATTGAAGACTGCAGAGAGGAACATTGGATTTGCCATCACGATACTTGTGCGAGTTGGAGCATGTCGGCGCAGCACACTTTTCTCGAGGTGGCGGATATCTATCAACAGAATCTCAATATTAGATGTCGATAAAGCTTCGTAAAAAACAAGAGAGATGGAATCCATGTCGCATAAAAAATAGTAAGAAATTATTAAGCATGCACCAACCTGCATGGACCCGTACTGAAGAAGCTTGGAAGTCCCACATCTGCTGAAAATGAAACAATAGAGCCAGAAGGACCAAGATTCCAGCGAATGCTGTTGGTCGACGGGGCAAGCTCAGCTGCCTTCTTCTCCTGCAAGACAAGAAAGCCTTGAGACTCAAGTAACAGGAACAAACTGCAACCATCTACTAACAACACTACCATTTCTCTTCCACAAAAAATTTACAGGGCTCTCAGCATGTGCTGATGAAAACAAGACAAAAGGCTAGAATTTGCAAAATGTGAACGACATAACCGAAACAAAACAAACCTCCTCAATATCTTGTCTCTGCTTCTCAAGACGATTTTCTCGCCTTTTCCGTGTCGAATCCTGACCCAAAATTCTCTGAATTGCCGTTGCCTACCATAYAAAACAAATTTCCTTGCTTAGTCAGCCTGAGAAAATAAGTTAAGGATTGGAAATATACAATACAAAGTAACCAAATATCGTCTGACAACACATTCAACACCCTTGAGTGACCACCGCGACGTTTTTTTACAACTTGTAAGTGAAACCATTATTCTAGTTTTAYGATGCAAAGAAAAAGAACCCAAACACAAAGGATCTACAGCCCCGAGCAACAACGAATAGACGGCATGTACCTGAATATCTCTTGCAGTTTTTTCGACCTGCTGTTTCCGACGATGAGCGGCTTCCACCCTCTTCACTTGTCTCTCAGCTTCTGAGAGATTATTCTTTCCTTCTGTACATAGAATTCAGTAAAACATCCATACAATCAGCCAGAAGTAGCAGCAACAAGATTTTAATCTTCGGCAAACAATTTCCTCACATGGACACCAAACAARTTGACATCAAAACTAGYATGGCTACATGCCATGAGTTTCAAACACGTACTTCGAGAGTGGGGATTGGTCAGGCCCTCAGGATATTCGATTAGAGAAGGAGCAGATTCTCTGTCTACATCTTTGGATGTCTGCATTGCACGCTGCCTAGCAGTTAGCGCCACGACCGACCCACCGATCTCCTTTACTGGCCTACTAAGCTGCACTTTTGCTCGCTTTAGAGATTCTGGCCCGTCTTCATCATCTTCATCACCCAAGCCATCGAAGCTCTCTTCACCTACAGTTTGACCAGCATCCTCTGAATATTCAGCCTCTCCATCTCCCTCTTCCTTGTCTTCATCCTCTACGACCTTTCCACCTTCAAGCACAAATGAACAAGATTAGTACCCGATACCTCTCAGCAGCGATACAAGTAGTGAGTAGCGCATCAAGCAGCGATCGAGTAGTGAGTATGACTGGAAAGTTATGGTAGCGCATCTATAATTTAACAGTTAGATGGACAGCCCATGATACAAGTATTAGTCCAACCAAGGTCAGGCTTGTCTGGCAAGTACACAGCTAGGAGCTAAATCGAAAGCTAGGAGTATCTGAACACAAACAGGAAACCAGAACGCTAAGGCTCAAKAATATCAACCTTTAGAAGAAGCTGATGGCCTCTGTGGTTCTACGTCATCCTCATCTCCATCCAGCACTCGTCTTTTAGGAACACGAGAGCTTTTCCGAACAGCTTGGAGAGAAGATCCTGCTCCAAGGTTCATAGTCTTCGGATGCTCAGATCTGCTGATAGAATTGACTTTCACGCCATTCGGGATCTTCTGCTCACCCTTTGCTGCATAGCCTGGGCTGAAGCTATCGGCTTTCTTGGCAACTTTAGGGGGTGGGAAATCAAACCCCTCGTCATCATCCGACTGGTCCTGCAGAGAAAGCACAGAGGAAGCGCATTGCCATGTGAATAAATTCAGAAATAACTAAAATCAAACAGGCACCCAGACGTGCTGCAAGTGACAAAGCTCGCACGAAATCAACGGAGTTGWATATTCGTACGAAGCTAGGCATTGCTAACTTAAGATTAGCAGAATTAATCCTTGAGACTACACAAGCTTGAAATACCTGTAGTATTAAACGTTGTCTCCTCCGCTTATTAGCGCCTGCATTGTCAGATTCTCGAGATTTGTTGGCTGCAGTAGCGGCGGCACCGTCTACTTTCTTCGCAGAGTCTGAAACAATGGTGTGAGTTACTCCGCCCACCTTAAGCTTGAGCTTCGTAAATCCTCCGGGTTTTTGTTCAGAGACATCCTTTTCAATAGATTTTAGATTCGTCTCCCTTGATCCGTGCTTCTCAGCAACGGTTGCACGATGYGTGTGACTTGCATCACGTGGGAGTCTTTCTTTCCCATTGTCAAAGTCATCACGCCCTCGAAATCTTCCAGGTCTATTTCTGTCATTGCTCCGCCCTTCACCAAGGTACTCGTCTATATCATCCAACACAGGTCTTTCCGCGTCAACAATGTCTTTCATACTCTTTTCAAGCCTCTTCCCTCTTTCTTGTTCAGGCCTTTTCGTCCCATTGCTTTCTCTCCAATCTCCTCTCTCTTGTTTCGCATCCTCTTTCCCACGAAACCTTCTGTCACTAAACTTCTCTTTCCTAGAAAATATTTTATTATCCCTGTGCTCATCTCTCCTAGAACCGTGTTTTCCACCTTCCTCTACTACTCGTCTTTCATCTTTCCTGCCTTGCCTCACTTCTTCCCTCCTTTCACCCCCACGGTGGCTACTCTCTCTTGCACTGTCCTGAAATCCATTTCCTCCGTACCTGGGACCACGCTCTTCYCTTGCTGACCTAGAATCATAGTCCCTTGACCTTCCGAAATCTCTGCCTACTCTGTACTCGTCTCTGCMAACTCTACCTTCCCCTTCATATTTATCATTTCTGTCTCCCCTTCCAATGTGCCTGCCAGATGCCACATGTTGCTCCTTACTAGAATGTCGGCTGTAATACTTATCGTCTTTTCTAGAATCCTTCCTATCAGAACCAGGGTCCGTACGAACCCCTCCCAAATCCATCATCTGCCACAAAAAAGAATTCACAATACAATTCCTATTAATWCCAACCCTCGGAAGCACTASAAAGGCAYCATCACTACCACAAAATCCAACCACGCAACTAATCCCACACAATGCAAAGACGCCAATCCCGTGCTGGAAAAGCCAAGTCCGCGACAACGAAATTGCTAAACTCAGAAACTCAACAAAAGAGAAAACCGCTCCCTTACGTCAACGAATTTCTCCCCCGCTTTCCGTTCCTGCGCAGTGCTGAGATGGTCACCACTCCGCTCCCTGTACGAGTCATAAGAAGCGTGAGAACCAGGCAGAACATCTGGCGAGGGTGCCGACGACACAAGCCCGGACTGAGGCCGCGGTCGACGAGCCGCATCCGAGCGCGGCCTTCGCACGCCCTTCCCGTGCTCCTCTCTCTCCGCCTCCTGCCTCTCCATACTCTCTCCAAGACCTCCAAAACACCTCCGAAAATCCTCCAAACACCTCACACCTCAAATTCCTCCCTCCGCTACCACTCCACAAACCGTAACCTCTACCAAACCCAACAAAATACCGCCACAACAAGATCGCCTCCTCTTACACCTCACAACAAAAGCCGTGCCACAACACAAAACAAAACCAATCTCAACTACACAAAACGATCTTGACGACTAAAGAACATCGTCGTCACAAACACGCAGCGTAACCGACGACGAGGAAGGAGAGAAGAGGAGTCGCGAGAGAGAAGAAGAGGCGCAAGAGTGGACTGAGGTCTTCGAAGCCGTGTAGAGAGAAAGCGGAAAGGTAGAGAGGAGGTCAGTTAGGGTTATAGGAAGGGAAAGGGGAAGGGCAGGCAGGCCGGGGTAAGGGAAGGGGAGGGAAGGGAAGGGAAAGGAAAGGAAAGGAAGGGAAGGGACCTTGTTGTTGATGAAAAGGATGGTGGTGATGATGATGGAGGAGGGCGATGGCGAGCAGTGAAGGTTCAGCGGGGGCGAGTGACAARCAGCTGCTGGTGCTGGTGCTGGTGGAGCGCTACGAGGATGGCGGGCACGGGGTCGGGAGGGAGGGCCCATTCCCACTTGTGGTGGAGCTGAGCAGCAGCAGCTGCTGCTGCAACCGCGAGGCCAGGGATAGGGATGGGGATGGCGAGCGAGGGAAGGGAGTCAGTCGTCGTCGTCGTCCTGGAAAGCTGAGTTTGCCGTCGAGCTTTCTTTTCCCTTCCGTGGCGCACAGCACAGTTGGGTGGCCAAGTTGGTGCTAAGTTATGGCGGGCAAGCGGGCGGCTTGGCTTTCTCCGCCTGCTTTGCGATCGGCAGGCTGCCATAGCTGCGAACCACCTGGGACTGACGAATTCTGGGAAGGGGGCGGGGGGCCGGGGCCTCCTTTCAGTCCCGCTCTTGCTGCCGTCTCTCCTCTCTTCCCTGTGCCAGCATTCCATGGGGTTGGGGTCCGGCGTCGTGGATTTCGTTGGCGCTACACCGGATCGGGCCTCTGTCGCGGGTATAAATAATACTCCTCAATCCGGGTATCAATCCAAACGCGAGTCCTATGTGCTGTTACCCTTGTAAATACGGAGTCTATTACCATGGGTGAAACTTCAAAATTCTTTGATCATGTAATTTCTGTATTAAGGTAGTCGGTCCATAAACCTGGTACTGAATTTTGGGCAGGTGAAACTTCTCAAAATATTTTTGAATAAATTTTCCTTGAAAGAGAAGAAGAATTGTCATCTAACCCAAGTTGTTTCATATTTTTTGGATCATTTTTGAATTAGTTATGAATTTTCAAACCAGATGTGTTGTAGGTCCCTATTTGTGATCCTAGGTCTTTCATAAAGTGTTCACTACAACTTATAAAAAGAAATGGGAAAAGAAAGGAGACTGATTGGCTCTTTCAGTAATAAATAATATTTTTCTCGATTCATTTCATGACAATGAAGGTCAATTCAAGAACCACCTCCAGTCCATTCCAATATCATTTGTTGGGGCGATTCTAAATGACCTCTCGCAATTCGAGCCTCCTACCTTAATGGCCCATTTTGCAAATAAATTTGAATGAATATTTTTTTCCTACCAAGAGATGAAATCAGATGTCTTTTGTACAATGGCTCTCCTAATGTTTTGTATTCTTACAAATATTGCCATAGTTGATTGAGGAACTAAAATCCTTAACAAAAGTTGAACATGTTGTGGTACAAGTAACACAATTGCATAAATTTTTCTCAAGATTCTTTAGAAAGTGGAATGGGGATTCTTTTTGGAATTTTTGATAAGAATATTACAACTTTTTAAATTTCTTTGAGTAAAGTATTACTGATTGAAATATGACTCCAGATATTTATAATATCTATTTTTACTCCAAAAATATGAAAAAAATTATAGAAACTTTGAGAAATATTTTATATTATTTTCATTATATTTTGGAGGGACATAGGAGGGCCAAACTACCCCATTTTAAGGAAATCTCTATTTTTCACTAAAAAAAATTAGTCTTTAATTGCCAAAAAATTGTAGAAAATTAGTGTTCGTTAGAAATGTGGATGTTGTTGTAAGTTCTAGATGAAAAAGTGCATAACTGATAACAATAGTGATCTCCATCTAAACATATTTTCACATTAACATTATACCTTTGACCACCAAGTGTGCAATGGATGACTTCACTTCAAACTAGAGGGTGGAAAAAATGTTTTTTCATCCAATTTATTTATTTGGATGGTACTGGAATATATTTGTAGTGAATAGTATTGCAAAGTCCCTCATTGTGATCTTATTGATTTTTATAAAGAAGAGCATGCTTAATCCATGAATCTCCTTTGTAGTGTACTTGGGCCATTTTTTTCTATTTACCCTTGATTTGAATTTTAGACATAAGTTAAGTTTTTAAAAAAAAATTTGAGTCCAACCAATGAAATGAAACTCATCCACCTTACTTTATAGTCCAATTGGAAATTCTTAAATTCTTGAATTTCAATCATTATATAGCAATATGAACTTTGGACCTACAACCATGGTTTGTTGACTTTTTAAATATAGAATGACATAGTAACTTTGATTTCTACTATGATGTTATACACTAGAATATACATCTATAGTGAAAATTTCATATTTTGGTTTCTACTATGATGTTAAACAGTAGAATATACATCTATAATGAAAATTTCAGATTTTTTTGGGTATATTCTAAATTTGATATGAATTCTCTTCAGTTTTTTTTAATAAAATTCACAGTTTCAAATTTTTCCCAAAAAGGTTGGGAATCTCATAACTTGTAGCAGAAATGTGATTTCATCTCTGAAAAACAAACATAACAATTTTCATTCATACCTACTTGGAAAAGGGTAGCGAACAGAGTGATGGACAGTGAGGTTAGAACTTAGAATCAGTGGTCATGACTTCATCACTGTAGCCAAGATTGCAAGTTAGAAAGTTGAAAATAGCATCTTTGTGCTTACAATTGAACGTAATCGTTAGTGAGTCATAAAGTAATTTACAACCTAGGAAAACAATGAAAGTGACTCAGGATGTGCTCATGTGCACGTTAATAATCTGAATACTGTAATAAATTGTGAGACTTCGTCGTTGTCCCGTACCGACAGCAGGAAATTTGGTTTTCTTGGTCGCTGAAACAAATACAAGCTTTTGTTCAACAGTCATCAGTGTGGAYCACCTTCACTTGGAAGGACCAAGCAAGAAAGTCACGATCTCCTCAACTACCCGATCAACCTCTTTCGAWGGCTTGTTGAACTCCATTGTCTTAGTGCAGTCGACGACGAAGACGGGGCGACCACGAATTACAGCTGGTATCTTTGAACTGGAGCTAAAATACCCCGCCTGCGACTTGCCTCCCCAATTTCCTGCAACAGAGGATACGAATTTAACATCACATGTAAATGRCGTTTTCTCACATGACAAGTTGGCGCGTTAAACCCTAACGTAGAACGTGTAGCTGGCGAGTCTGTCATAGATGAGTTTTAAGTGGAAATTTCGACCAAGCCTGGACAAAGACTGCGTCCCTTATCGAAGGAAAAATTGAGAGAAAACAACAGGCCACCAGTAGCATTTACCCTCGTCGTTGAAAGCACTCTCTATGAACCACTTTTCATGCTTGGAATGAATTGACTGGAGGTATTCCAAGCTGACCTCTGCTTCCTCTGAACGTGCTCTGAATTAGGCAAGTGTCATTTTCTAGAGAAGATTTTTCAACATTTTATATTTCACCATACAAATAGAAATTGGGAAACTATTTTTCTATAATTTTGGCATTTATATTAATTTATATGAATAAAAAATCGATGCCAAATCTGCTAGCAATTTATAGTAAATTTGTAGGTGACACTAATATATCAAATTAATGTTAGTGGGTATAGAAGTAGCTAAGAAGGTACAATAATAGCTAACTACCACCGATAATAAAAAAGCTATCATACGCATTTATATGGATTACAAGGTATAGTGAAGGTACCTAGCTCTACATGATATTTCCTTCAATATCATGTTTTTACTTGGAAAATCATTTTACATTTGCAAAAACATTTACAAATTGAATTGCTAGACTTTGTTCAACTTCCACATTTTAAAAACCCTTGTAGTGGAGTGATCTAATCATTTAATCCATATATGTGATGGTGTTGTGTTTTCTATTTCCACATGGTCTACAACATGCTTCAAAAACCTCAAAATATAGCCTTAACAATTTTAAGAAAAAATATCCTTTAGCTAAGAGAGAGCCTGTCGCTCGCGGCATTCACAACTAAGAGAGAGCCAATTACAACTTGAATGTTATAAGTTATAGAACAAAAATAATGTGAATTTACATAAAGTTGCAAACCATGTTGCATAAGGTAGGAGGTCTATAAGGTGCTCAATGCAAGTTCTAAAAATGTCCTTTAACGTGGAGGGACACTTTGCTTCCTCATTGCACCAATAATATACAAACAATGATACATTTCAAGAGGTGGACACTTTTTAGTGGCTATTGTGAATTTTCATCTTCAAAAATTCATAATCAAATCCACGATGCTCCCCAAAAAATGTGAATCAAATATGAAACAACTTGGTTTATATGCCAATTCCAATTTGTGTTTCAAGGAAAATTTACTAAAAAAAACATTTCAAGCAGTCCAACTTCCGCAAATTCTTAGCTCTTAACCCCAAAAAGACCCTGGAATTTCTTGAACTTCTAGAATTTGCTCTAAATTGAACAAAAAGTCAACATTTTGATACATTGTATCAATTTTTTTTGAATTGTAACCGTATAAAATCAAAGTAGACATGTTAGAGTTCACATTAGAAAAGAAAACACAACAATATCTCTTATGGATTGAAAGATTATAATGTTTGATCATGAAGGTGTTAAAACTACAAAAGTGATTTGAAGTATTTCAATCCTCTTTTTACATGTCGAATCTAAAAAGTTAGTCACCAAAAAAATTTGAGGTTAAAAGTAGTAACATGCATAACCCCAATCAATTTATGCTCATTCCCAAGAGCCCTCAACACTACAAAAAGTCAAGATTGCAATGGACACCCATGCACAAAATGTTGAATAGAAAAATCATAACCAATCATTTTCAAAATCAGATTTTTGAAGCTAAAACTAAACTTCAAAAAGAATTTTTCCAAAATATAAACTACTAAAAATAGTAATTTGGTAAGGTTTTGCTTAACTTAAAAAATTGGTCAAGGACACATTCTGTCCTCATGGACATTTTGGGGTTAAATAGGTTCTTCATGGACCTACCTCAATGCTCTTTGCAAAGGAATGCTAACATCCAGTGCGCAATTAAGTATTCACCATCMCTGCAACATTCATGAACATGCTACACCTCGAATCCAAATCGCTAAATTTGTAAATTTGTCAGCTGTAACTGGATTCATACGAAAGTCTTGAACTCCATGGACCTGTCATCCTTCTAAACGTATACAAAAATCTCATGAATCACCAAATTAATCTTCACTGTCTTTAATATATTTATAAACCTTCAAAAATGTGCAAATTATCACGATGTTTTTTCAGACAAGAACCAAGAACCATTTTAGGTGAGTTTAACCTTGGAAGGACCATCAGCTGTTCTTCATACAACTATAACAAGAGAATTTGCACCAAATAACTAGTGCTTCACAGCACAGTCCTTCAATTCTGCAGGCTTCTGGAATTCTGTTACTTCCACCAGTCGTGAGAAGACMCAARTCCGCGCCTTRTGAGTGCACCGGGCTTAAATGCATCCATACAACAAACTGAAAATATAAGTTAGCAAGTTTGCAGACTGAGGGACAATTCGGGGGAAAGTGAGTACAGAACTCAGAAGGAAAACCCACACCACGAGGGCTCCTTAACTTATGAGCACTGTAAACGAATAATCACAAGMAACTGAAGTAGCCCAAATGTTCAACGCTATATGCATATATTTCTAGATAATGTACAAACTATCAACAAGAGCACTTACTGAAGTTTTAGGAAACAAACAGAGACTACGTGTACCTTTACCCTAGGAACAGACGCAACGGAAGCTCCAGCTTACTGGAGGGTGAGGCTAGTAATCCTCATGACAAGCAGTTGGAAATGCCACCCAAATCTATTCATGGTGCGCTTAATTCCGGAACTTTGGACAGTACTTCTCAAATTCTTCTACTATCTCTTTGAACTCCGGTCTCTGTGAAGGCTCCGAGTGCCAACATCTTGCAACCAAACGCTTGAGCCAACCATCAATACCATCAGGCAATGCAGGCCTTTCTCCCCTCACACATACAGCTGCATAATCATTTCTTGCGAGATGCTCYAAGGGAATGCCCCCTGCCAATACCTCATAACAGGTCATYCCGTAGCTATACACATCGGACTCATGTGTGTATGTACGCACCGTCGACTGAGATTTGATTTGCTGTAAAATCTCAGGCGCTCTCCAAAACCGTGTCCCCTCCACCAACATGGAGCATTCAAAATCAGCAACTTTGACATCGATGAGCTCATCGTTGGCGTCGCTAGGAAACTCACCGTCTAAAATGGCCTTAAATTACTTTGGGTGATGGCCAAATGATAGGAACTACTAAAGTTACAGAAGTGGAAAAGAAGTCTTGATGGTCTAAAATGACCTTAAATTACTTTGGGTGATGGCCAAATGATAGGGACTTCCGTTGGAATCCACTAGGTTCCTACTTTTAACTCCCCATGTTGACATTGCTCACATGGGGGTTCCGCTTGCTCATAGTCTTATTTGCATTGGAGGGGTTTTGTTCCTCCACTCATTTGAAACAAGCATAGTTCAATGGTCTTCCACGGCTTGTATTGGGTAGACACACTACTAGAAAATTCAATTTTGAGTTTTCAAGATCAACATAATAGTGATTGGGTGGACACACTACTAGAACACTCAATTTTGAGTTTTCATAATCAACATAATAATGACTAGATCAACCAAAACAACAAAAAAATTGAGTTTTCTAGTAGATATCTGTAGTCTTCTATCGTGTCTCCCCTAGTTGAGGCCCTTCAAAGACCATATGTGTCAATAAGATAAAAAGATCTTAGAGCTCCACTTTCAAAGGTAATATTTCATGTATGAACACCATGACTTATGATAATTTGAGTAAGTGAGCAATTCACTTTCATTTTAGATTTTGGTAGGTCTGCCTAAACTTGGATTTGAGAATCTTTCTTACATAGAAACTATATGATTCAAAATGACCAATCATTGATGAGCTTCTACTCCCTTCAAGTCAATGGGCATCTTGAAAGTTCTTGTACAAAAAATTCTAACAAATTCTACAATGCCCAAACCACACATTCATCAGCATTGAGATTCAAAATACAAAAATCAATTCAATAAATGCAACTCTTGGAGACAAAGAGTGATATCAAAGTTGGGTTGTAGTTGAGTATTGGAGATGCAATCCTCTAGTGAGAGTCCCTAAATACCAAAACTGAACTCCTGCCGTCTGCTGTTTAAGTTGTAACACGAACGTTCGGAACACCAAATCCACCACTTATTCTCAATTTGTCTCACATACAAGACTGAAACTTTCCATGGCTGTTCTATAACTTCTATATGATTAGTCTCTTCCAGATTTCTCTCTCAGACAAATAAATGTGGACCTATCACAGTTGATTCTAATTCTACCTCCTGCTGTTTCTCAAAATCCAGAACAAATATTACAATATGATACTGAAATTGAAATCCAGAACAAGTATTATATGAAATTGAAAGCAAAATTTTGAGATGCCGACGATGGGGGCGCTGGGTGTTTTTAATATATTTGGAGGTGTTTACTTAGACATCCCGACACAATGCCATAAGAGCGGTGTCATTCTCCTTGAACCCTTTCTTTGATTCTCGATTGAGATCGGAGTCGGCCGAGAGATCAAGTCGGGCTCCAGCGCTTGGCTGCTTCGTCAGTTTTTCAACGTCGACGACTCCATGGTGCCCAGAAAGATTAGCTGTGTCCCTCTCACTCGATTTCCGCATGCCTTTCTTGTAGTAGATACACCACAAGACGAGCTGCGCAATAGTGAGGAGGGTGCCCAAGCCATTTGGAATCTGTGAGAATTCAACAATGGTCTTTTGTCAGGAATTAAATACTGCAATGTACTAATAATCCCATTCTTGGTTGCATCCTCTTGCTACAGAATTGGGATTCATGGAGGTTATGCATTTAATTACCTGGCAGGATCAGATGCGAACTCAGAGGAGAGGTGAGATCGAGGCGAACTATCAGTGTCAAAAAATCAAAGTGCTGGAGAGGAAGTCACTCACGTAGATGAACATGTTTTCCTTGATGATACCGTAACTTGTCCAGATAAGGCCGTTGCAGAAACAGGCGAAGGATAACAGGAACGGCATACTTTCTACAGATTGTGATCTTATCACCTCCTTCTGCTCAAAGTGGCCAAGGCAATGCATATGTGGTAAGTGAAAACGTTGGCATGATAATCAGGAACTATGAACTTGAACAACATGCGTCACAGTCTACGTTATTTGCCAATATCCTTGAGGGATATTCCGCCTYACTTTGACATGCCCCATAGACAGAACTTTGCAAGGCTAATTCCTAATAAATTAGAAATAAATTTCATCATGAGTTACTCACTTGACACAGAGAATTATTTTCGAACACTAAAGCAAACCCTCTGTTGAAACATTGAAATTAATGACTCAACATTGGGGTTTTGCTTCAACCAACTGGGAGGTTGAAACAACATCCCAATTTGTTTAAATATAATACGTTTCTCTGTCAGAAAATTCGAAGCTGTCGTTATTTTCATGGAAACAAGCCCGGCGTAATAGTTGTGAAGACGGAGAACAGCGGCTGGAATTCCGTGAATTCTCGCGGAAATCGGCTTAAGGTCTGTTGGAATTTGGAGTCTGCACTTGGATCGGAGGGGATCGAGTTTGTATATTGGATTCGCGAGTTTGCAGATTATTTTTTCGTTGAGGAAAGTGATTTTGATCGGAGGTTGTTGTGATTGAAGGTTGTGAGTTAGGGTTCGGGGTTGACTGCTTGCCATGGCGGGCACATGGCGAGCTCGGGTTGTGCAGGAGCGGATGGCCAGAGCGCTCACGAGCAGCTTGTTTGGAGCTCGCACTGTGGCTCCCCATCATTACCCTCGGTATTGACCATTTCTTCTTTGTTGTGGTTTCTGTGATTCTTTTGGTGGATGAGCTGGGATTTGTTATCAATCGCGGGGTCCGGATCGAATTAGGGTATTTTTCACTCGCAATGGAGCGAATGAGGGCAGACGTGTTGTGATCGGGATTTTTATATAGTACTCTGTAGTTGCGACTTCTACTTGGTCTAGGGATCTGCGGTGATCATGGATGCCATGGAATGTCGCTCAGTTTGAGAACTGGTTAGTTTAGTTTCTCGAGCAGCTGATCGCCGAATTGATGTTTGCTTTGGTTTTACACTCAGTCGTTACTGAACGTAGAGCAAGTGCATAATTTTCGAGGTTCCAGATGGTTTAGGTCAATGCACGAGGATTAGAGCTTTTCCCCTTCTTACAATGCTTTCCAACATTTGTTGTGATCGTTGGCCGGAGATCACATGGATTTGTCAACTATTATGTTGAAAAATTCAGGGCTTATTTCAATTTACTTGAAGGTCAACATATTAACAACATCTAAAACTAGAAATATGTGTTACGTGGTATCTAAACCTGTATTCATGCCTTCAACCTTGGGTTTTAGGTCACTTCTGCATATGCTGTTCTAGCATCAACTACAGTGTTGAGCCGCATAAGAGCTCTCATTGAGACGTTCCAACTGATGAAGATGATCTTTTCTTATGACACTGAACTTGTGAAATGTATGCAGTCCTCCTGGTGGGCGGATGAACCAGTTGAATTCTGATTTGGTAAAGAGGTGGGTTCACAGAATACACATCCTTGTTGTGAACGTATTTGGAAAACAGATTCTAGCTTGGAATGACTAATTTTGAGAAATCAATGCTGTTATCCGTTGCTTGTAGTGTTGGTAATTGGCATATGTTGACCTGAGTTTTGCTGGATAACAAATGCCTGAATCGCTGCTCATTTGATGCTGGTTGTTTGTTGCAAGTTATAGTGTAATTATGGCAGAAGTATTTTATCAAGAAACACTGTCATTCGTAGTTTTGGAGATGCATTGTACTTCTAATGGTGTGAAGGTTCAGTTTTAGATTTAGTCTCTGACCTTATCCATTGTTCTGGTAAATAGGAATGACTTCACTTCATTATCGTTCATTGAGGAACGCCATGGGTTTTTGACTCCAAAGGTACATTTGGGTTTGATATGAAGATGTGTTTAGTGTTCAAGCATAGTGATTTAAAGAKGAATTTAGTGCAGCATACGATACACTGTAGTGACTGAACGAAGAACTGTCGTGGCTTGGTAACTCCTTTTCTTCATTTTTTAAAATTGACTAGAGGTTTCAAACAACCTTGCATTGCACAAGAATTTAAGCCAGGAGGAGGCAAGGATGATAAGCAAAATGAAATACCYTAAATTCACGTAGAATTGAAAGCTCATGAAGAAATTTGTCGGTATGCTATTAACTATTGTACAGGGAGCTCTTTTGATAAACATATCAACTTCATCACTAGTACTTGGTAATTGACTCTTCTGGTTTGGGTTGAGCAGTTTGCTGGTGGTGTTCGCGGGTATGCTTCGGCAGGTACATGATCCTCTTCTAGATTCCGCTTCTGCAATATACCTTAAATCTTTTGTATGCAGCATGCTCTCAAATGAGTTCGTGTGAAATTTTCGATGATTTGCAGTATTATGGAGCATGAATGAATCTGTTCTAGACTCAAATACTGACTCTGTATGAATCCTTTGTAGGCAAGTGCACTGACTGGTTGCTTGTCGATACCGCAGATCTACCCCCTCATGAAATCATTACAATGCCTGCTTTGTCGCCAACTATGGTAATTTATTCCACTAATTTTGGAGACTTAAACYTTAGGATATCTGTTATGGAATTGCATAAGAACTACCGTTGATAGTCATCTTGTGTTCGATGATCATGTTCTTATAGTACTAACAATGGTTTATTTCTTACAGACCCAAGGAAATGTCGGAAAGTGGAAAAAGAAAGAAGGAGATACGGTGAGAGTCCTCCCGCCTAGTGTCTTTCTGCACTCAAACCAGGTGGCAAATATTTGCCGACGTACTGAATGTGAATATTTGTTCAGGTAGCAGCTGGTGAAGTCTTGTGCGACATTGAGACTGACAAGGCTACTCTTGATCTGGAGTGCATGGAAGATGGGTTAGTTGCACTGAAGCTCTTCGTGATTRTTTTGAATACTTTGCAGGATAGTATTTACGCTGAAGCACTTCTCTTGACCATTCAAATTTGGCGTTGTAGTCAAAGCTCCTGTTGCAASGGATTGATAATAATTCTCATTTTTGCAGAGTCCTAGCGAAAATATTGTGTCCAGCGGGAACAAAGGAAGTGCCAGTTGGAAATCCTCTTTGTATTATTGTAAGCCCTGACTCGCACTGGCCCTTGGCTAGGAGCAGAATTGAGTATATTAATCTGTCAAGCGAGATGCTAACTTATTGCAATTTAGAGGCGCACCTTTCTACGGGAGAAGACTGTGACGTGGATTTCAACTTAGATTGSTAAAAGRCTTGTTATTCGATTGAGTYCTTTGAAAAGGCTTAGAAGATCATCGCAGAGTCTTGTAGGTTGTTGATTTGATGCCATCATGGAGTTYTGGATAATTACACATCTTTGGCTTCTGGGTCTTGCCAAGAATGTGTTAGTGGTCCAATTTTTCATGGTTGAAAAGAGATTTTGCTCTCAGGCGTGAAGCTATGAGTAATGACGTTGTTGGTGCAGGCTGAGAGCAATGATGGCTTGGAAAAGTTTGCAAGTTATAAAGGTGATGGAGCAAGTTCAGGAGGTGGACAGGCAGCTCCACCAGCCCCTCCTCCGCCAAAGCAGCAAGCCCCTCCAACTCCAAGCCCAGCTGCAAGCCCATCTCCACCKCCGGCTGACCTTCCCCCTCATGAAGTTCTTGCCATGCCAGCGCTGTCTCCAACAATGGTATGGATATGAATAGTGGCTTCACTAAGCTTTTAAAGCAGAACTCCTTTCAGTTATTTCAATCCTCGCTTTCCATTATCAGTTTTGACCTTACATCTGAAATATTAGGATGTTTGTCTGACGTATTTGTGCATGTTTTGAAACTTTCTGAATGATCAATATTCAAATGACATATGCAAATATTTCAAAGTTCATTAGTGCGAAACTTGAAATAATTACATAWCATCTGGAGAAGATTTCAAGGTGTAATAGCTGACCTATTTTAGACACAGTACCCATCAGCCTTTCGAATGTTATCGAATACTTCGCTTTAAGGTCTTTCAGTTTTTTCATACTTCATTTCTTCAAACGAGACCAAATTTACATGAAGTCTTCTGACGACAAGATTTCAAAGGTTGACCAGCGTACATTGTTGGTTGTCTGTGAATTATGATATGAACTGCGTAGACTCAAGGAAATGTTGGCAATTGGAAGAAGAAGGAAGGAGATACGGTATGCCTTCTATTTTGTCCAATTTTATTTTACCTACTGCATTTTCCTCACCTTGTATAATTGTCTATTATTCAAATTTTCTAGAATCTTAAGGAGCGATTGCTGATTTCATTGTTACCATTAATGAATATGCAGGTAGCTGCAGGGGATGTCCTATGTGACATTGAAACTGACAAAGCCACTATCGACTTTGAATC